>JBAHVR010000134.1:0-125000 GCA_036898135.1 Oncomelania hupensis
TATTTACAGTGAAATTGCGCTTTTTCCGTTCACTATAGAGCTTGAAGCATATAGGAAGCAGTGCTTTGAATCATGAGAGCATGCTTTATCGCCTGTTGAGGCGATTACTAAAGCATGCTTCTGGCAGCCTTCGACCAATGTGTACCGGATGCAGCAGCAGCAGAAGAAGAAGAAGAAGAAGAAGAAGAAGAAGAAGAAGAAGAAGAAGAAGAAGAAGACACTTGCATAGCGCCGTTATTAACATTAGAGATCAAATGTTCAAAGATGACGCACTAGGCTGCTATAGCGGTTTGGGTATTAGGCTGCCTAAATTGTAAACTGGTTCACTCACGGTCTCACTATCAAACTACACGTTCGGATGAGAGAGTATACACCGAGGTCTAGGCTGTGCACGCACGCATTCCATACACAATAATACACCCAGCAAGCATGCACGTACTAGGTCCCTCCTGGATCCCCCCCCCCTTCCTACTATAACCCCAAGGCACTAGACCTTATACCCGGTGACTCAGCTCAGTTTTCTGGGCCTTTGACGCGCCAACATGCTGCAAGTGGGCACATCGGGCGGCTTGAGTTCAATCCTATATTGGCCATCGCCTTGAGCATCTCCTGAGCTGGAAAAGCGCTATATCGGAAGGACGAAATCAATAAAAGCTCGCACTCTGGCTGTTACACGTGGTTTATCAGTTGCCGATTCAGCTCCGATGCTTGAATCTTGATAAGTGTAACTCGAATTCGTTTATCCACGCAGCCTGTTCACTCAGCAACAAGGCAGGAGTCGTCGTACCAAGTTTTCCAACTTTATTCAGCAAGCATCAACAAAAGGATACAAGAATCGCTTTCCGAAAATCACTTCAACCACCATCAAAAGTCATCATATATCATAACAAGTAGAGACAGTGCATTTCTTATATAGCTCATCTGCAATCGAGAAAAAGTTTGAACATTCCAGCATGACGCAATAACACCCTATTTATTAAAAAAAATGGTCACCGGAACTATGCACTGCCTTAGTCATATAATGTTTAGATTCGACCAGCTTTTACCCGTAAGGTCTAGAAGCTTCCATCGATAAGAAACAAGTAATTCCAGAAAATTCTCAATCATATAGACTGACGAAAATAATCCACATTATACAAAGGCTTCTTCTAGGAACAACGGAAAATCAAATCAAAGGTAAATACCCTCTGTTATTGCATGCTCCCCCCCATTCCCCCCACCCCCCAAACAAAAAGATGGGATCTATCGTGCGCGTCTCAAACGTATTACTGGCTATCCAACAACTCCTTCATTATTAAAACAACCACCAAGCCTACAACTGAATAACAAACACATAAAGATAACAAAACAAAAACTAATTAACATGCTAACTAGCCAACTGAACGAAGAATCAGGCATGTACATGACTAATGCATGTTGGTTGCGTTAATGTACCTTACACTACTCTAACCTGCATAGGACACGAACATCGTGATCTCCAAGTCCGAGCGACGGCATGCATGCTTGCATGGACCTGTCCTCGATATATGCATATAATTATTAAACACTCTTATATATCCCCACCTACTCTCACATCCATATAAATAAAATAAAATATAATAAAATATAATGAATACCTTTGTATAGACAACGCCATAGAGCTGGTGCCTGTACACCACGTTAAAACAAACTTGTCCCCAGTCGCATGTGATTTGCGTGTTTGTGCACACCTCTGCTTGGTTCTGATAGTGACAACTGTAGCAGTTTAGACTGTCACACACTGCAAAAGAACTGTACAATGTACAAATCGAAATAGCATTAAAATTAAAATTAAAAACACTCCTTTTAGCATTCAAAACTTACATTAACGAGAAACAAATTGATTTTTTTTTAAAATCTACGAACAAAAATAACAAACTATATAAATCATCATCAAGGATACCATCTTCTTTGACTTCGTTGCCGTCATCAGCAGCAGGCTAAAAGTAATCGGAGATATTTGAACAGGGGTAACATTCAAACAAGGGTATGTAAAATTTGCATTGTACACTATCCTATCCTATCCTCTCCCATAACTCGATGGTCGTTGGGGCACCACCGATGATCGTTTAACCACCGTACTCCATCTTTCTCTGTCCTCAGAAACCCTCATGGCTTCGCTCAGTGTCAAGCCAGTTCATTCTCGAATGTTGTCCTCCCACCACTTTTGCTGTCTCCCTCTTCTTCTGCCTCCTTGCACTGTGCCTTGCAGGATGGTCTTTGTAAGGCCTGATGCTCTGGTGACGTGGTCATACCATCGGAGTTTCCGTTTCTTCACCACTGTGAACATGTCATCGTGTTGTCCAATGGCTTGTGTGATGGTCTGTCGGACTTCGTTGTTGGTGATGTGCTGGGTATAGAAAATATTCAGATCTACTCAGAATAATTATGTGAACACATTAGTATACAAACTGAGGTATGTAGTACTACAGCAGTTCAACATGCAGAGGTATATTAACAGGTTTAACAGGTAAACATAAGTACCGGTAATAAATACATTCATATGTCAACGATGTAAGCATACTAACCCGAAGTGATCCACAGTAAGCCACACATGACCAAAACACAGCGATTGATTGTGGCAGCCATAGCCTGCCCCAGCTCCTCTGGTTGTTCAATGCGTTGGACTATTCAGAGGGTGATACAATACAGCCAGCAAAAGATCAGAAGCAAAGATGTTTGCTTCTGGAATCTTCAGACACAAATATTCATACTTTTGATAAAGACAATATTGCAGACTATAAAATCAGAGCACAAAAGCGTTATTGTCGAACGTTTCGGAGCTGTAGTACTATGTCTGCTATATATGACGTCACACACACGCACACACACACACAGTGTCAATCGCAAGTTGATCAATACCAGGAGATCGAAGACCCCTGCCGTGACACCCTTTTTTTTTTTTTTTTTCAATAGACTGCTATTGTTCACTTTCCCTTACCTTACTCTAGTTAAGGTTAGTATGTACTGGTTTTGTGACTGCATTCGATTCTCTCTCCCCCCCCCCCCCCCCCCACAAAAACTCCCCCCCCACCCTCACCCCCACCCCACACACGAAATCGCTCGTGAACCATTTCTTAATGTTGTTTCAATTGTCAAGTTTTACGTATTAGGCCTGGTTAGTATGTATTTAGCTTTTTCCTATACATTTGACTTATCTTAGGCTTAGAATAGTACTTAAATTGTGGGATCTCGTCAAACAGGTTTTAAAATAATTAATGTAAGGTAAGATCTTGCATTGTTTTGTTGTTGTTTTAATGTTTGTGTTTATGTTGTTGTTGCATTTATGTGTTTTTATTTAAAGATGTATTTTATTATATTGTCCAATGACCACTAGCCGTTGGACAACACGATGACATGCTCACAGTGGTGAAGACAGACTCCGATGGTATGGCCACGTCACCAGAGCATCAGGCCTTGCAGAGACTATTCTGCAAGGCACAGTGCAAGGAGGCAGACGAAGAGGGAGACAAAAAAGAAGTGGGAGGACAACATTCGAGAATGGACTGGCTTGACTCTGAGAAAAGCCATGAGGGTTGCTGAGGACAAAGAAGGATGGAGTATGCTGGTTAAACGATCATCTGTGGTGCCCCAACGACTTTCGAGGTACGGGATAAGATAGAGATAGATAGAATCGTATTATATTGTATTGTACTTTGCATTATTTTCAGTGAAACAGGAATACTTTGCTTGCTTATGCTAGGGACCTTGATAATGATAGTATTGACATGAATTTCAATACGATTTGTAAATTTGTGTATTTGTTTAGTAAGTGTATTTATCTCGTTAATAGTTAGTTAATGCCTAGGCCTATATAATTATGTAATTATTCGTTTACAAAAATTTACAAGAACTGTAAAAAGAAGTAGAATTCTATATTTATTACCATTACATTAATTTACTGTAACACTCCATGCCGACCCAGAAGATCGGGTCGCGCATACCACAGTACATGTACAGTATATAATGGCATGATTGTACTTCGTCGTCATAAACTTCCTGCGCGTGTTATAAAATAATTAACTTTATTTTCAGAAGATTTCCTTAAACTTGAAGTTTTTAAAAAGCTTTTAACGTTCTAATTTCACGCATTCATCAAAATGCCTTTCTTATACAATTACACAAGTTGAGACAGAAATATTCCCCCGTGGGGATGGCGGGGGTTTCAGTATGAATAGTATCCCCACTTTGTGGAAATTTAGTTCTTTAAATTCCCACTGTCGCTGTCTTTCTCATTTGTTCTTTCTCATTCCTACTCTGTTCTATCAATCTACTTTACTATCTTCTTCTTCGCCAGACCAGTCACCTACCTTTTTTCTTAAAAACTCTTCCGGGACAAAACTCCTCATTTGTGTGTTACGTCAGTTGGATCAGCTTGGGAATATTGGACGCTTTCTGCCAGGTGGTCACTTGGGCTTCCTATGGCAATGTAGGCATTTTATATGTATGTGTTTTGTTGATATTTTATAATGATGTTTGTATTCTATTTTGTTTTTGTAAACGGGGGTTCAATAATTTAGAGTATAGCCTCCGCGTCCCTTGCGTGAGATGTCTTTATTGTAAAGTGACCGGCTGGTGGAGTGCGTTCAGTGTTGCCACTAGGGTTGTTTCGGCAGATCTTTTATGCGGATCAGGGGCGAGTCCTCTTACCGAAGTTGTGGTCTTGATTTTTTGGTCCTGATTTGGCTTGGAAGAGCCCGCTGGACCTAAAGCAATAACCATGTAAGACAGAGAGATAAACTTGAAACACTGAAGACGTAAAATACACAACAGTTGGAACACAACACCAATATACGTTTTGATAATTTTATGGTTCTCTTCTCCCTTTTTCACTCAAAGTAGTAGAATAATAATTACAACGGAATTCAATGAAACTATAAGTCCTAAAGTAATAAATAATAAATAGCTGAAGTATAATAATATAATCTTATTTTTCTCTGAAGCAATCCCGTTTCCTGTCTGACAGAAAAAAATACATTTATCAATTTATGAAAATATTGTATGCATTTACTAAATTAGTTTGAATATTATATGTCCAGCAAGTTAATCATAAAATATAAATATTCACATTACCGTTTCTGTCATGAACAGAATCCAGAATCATCACAGTGAAAAATAGAAGTACAATTTTTCCAAGTCACACAAAATAAGCAATCACCCTTTTTTCACAGACTATCTTTTATTCCACTAATACACCCTATCCTAGTCCTATTTCATCCAATCACAGACACTCTCAGATGCATACAAGAACAGCCTTCTGTTCTCCAAACAGTCTTTGTATAGCCGAGTCTCGTCACCAAACTATTAATTAACTTAGGAAATATAATTTTTTTATATAGCGGATACTCCAGCCTATGACCAGACTCACCGTGCTTTACATAGTCATTACGTAAAAATACATGCACATGATCAAACATCGCTTTTGGCACGATAGCCCAAAAGACGGAACAGTGAAGGTAAAAACTATTTGCAACTATGTACACAAATGACAACAAAGACAGAAATAGAATAGCAAAAACCTATTCACAGCTATTTATATGCCCGGTTAGACCCAGGAAAAATAAAAGTATAAATATTTACAGCCATGTATACACTTACGGATCAGACAGAGACAAAAGTGGAGAGAATGGCAGCGGGATACAAGTCAGTCTGAATAATGCAGTTTGAAGAGGTGGGTTTTGAGGGCCTTTTTGAATGCTTGTGTTGATTGTATGTTGCGGATATGGGAGGGAAGGGAATTCCACTGCTTGGGTGCAGAGTAAGCGAATGAATGTTGGCCGTATGTCTTAGTGCGGGTGACGGGAACCTTGAGTGTGCGAGTGTCAGCAGAAGATCTTAAAGTGCTTGAAGGGGAGTAGACAGACAGTAGATCAGCGAGGTAGGAAGGACGAGAATCTGTGAAGAAGTTGTGACAGAGAACAGAGAGTTTGTACTCTATGCGTGCTTGCACAGGAAGCCAGTGAAGGGAATGTAGTAGAGGTGTGATGTGATCGCGTTTCTTTGCTCGGAATACTAGTCTAGCTGCTGAGTTCTGAACCGTTTGTAGTTTGTCAATGATGTGTTTTTGGGAGCCAGCGAGGAGAGAGTTGCAATAGTCAAGACGAGAAAGGACGAGAGCGCAGACTAGGGTTTTGGTGGCAGTGAGTGTAAGATAGTGGCGAAAGGAGCTGATTTGGCGTATGGCCGTGTATGCAGAGCGACAGACGTTGGAGATGTGGTTGTTGAGGGACAGGTCATCGGAGAGAATGTAGCCGAGATTTCTCACTGAGGATGAGAACTGAATGTTTGTAGTCCCTACTGTAAGCGATGTTGGGAAAGGCGAGAGTGAGGAGGAGGTGTTGTGCTTGTGAATGAGGAGGGCTTCGGTTTTATCGTCATTAAGCTTAGCTTGTTGAGTGTCATCCATGACTTAATGTCTGTGATGCAGTTCTCCAAAGTCTGAACAGTGGAATTAATGAGAGAGGGGGCAGTGGATTTATAAAGTTGTGTGTCATCTGCAAATGACTGACTCTCAACATCATGCTTTCTAAGCAGGAGAAGCAGTGGCTTGGTGTACAGAGTGACTAACACCGGCCCTAAAACGGAACCCTGAGGCACGCCGCACACCAAGTCTGCTATGCTGGAGAAACAACCATCGACAAATATAGTACCCAAGCAAAGCGAATGCATATGCCACGTGCCTATGTCAACAGCCACCGCTTGCGTACTAGCTCTATAAACACGTGATGTATACACAAATGTAAATATATACCCATTTACTTCGTGACGTTCTTCAAATCAACAGACAGCTACATTTGAATTCACTGACATCCATTTAGACCCAGACTTCAATGAACAGGAAATGAAACGCCTTAGAACCATAGGAGAAGCGGGTGGAGCAGGCGAAAGGTGAGGTACAGCTGTGAGTGTAAGGGTGAGAGTGGTTGTGGAAGTGTATGAAGGTGAGCGAGGGGCTGGGTGTTGGTCAGAGGGGAAGTGGTGGGTCGGGGGTGTGGCGGCATTAAGGGTGTGTGTGGAGTTGCAGTAAATAAATGTATAGGATTGCGAGGTGTATGGAAATAGGTCCTAAAGAAGTACTGAAGAAAAGATTTATTAATTTAAGGTGATGTGAGGAAATTCCAAAGAAGTAGAAGGGGTGTGGGATGGAAGTAAGACAAAGTGAAAGAGAAAAATAGAGAGAGACAGACAGACAGGCAGAGAGACAGACAGAGAGAGAGAGAGAGAGAGAGAGAGGGAGAGAGAGAGAGAGAAAGAGAGAGAGTTACGAGAGAGATAAGATAATTCTTTATTTAACGAAGGTAGTAGAATAAGCAGTGGTCTGCTTCTTTCTTTTTTTAAACTTCTGGCCCTCGCCGTAAAGAGGGACTATTCTTGTGAAACTACACAAATAAAATGAAATAAAATAATTAAAAGAAACATTAAAACGATTACTTGTTTACAGATATATTTTGAGTAAGAACACATGTATGTACATGACAAGCATTGCAATGGATAGGGGGTGGAGTTGCACATCAATTATATATTAATATTTAACATTTCTTGCATTCTAAAGATCAATTGGTTTGTAAGCAACAAAGCTTAGAAGACATTAAACACATAAACTAGCACACATGCATTATTTTCAAAATAATTAAACGAAACAATACGCGTTGCATAAAATCTTAAATAGCAAAAAACACAAGCGAGTTTGTAGAATGAAAAATTACAATTCTTATTTTATTACATGTACAATGAAAGCAACGTTTATTTTGACTTCCTAAGATGGGAAGTACGAGCGTATATTTGCTCTTGAAAGCATTCATGTTGGTAGTTTTTCTCAGGAAGTTTGGGAGAGAGTTCCAAACACCTAAATAAATGAAATTAGACTTAAACAGATCAATCTGAGAGATCAGTCAAAGAGAGAGAGAGAGAGAGAGAGAGAGAGAGAGAGAGAAGATGTGGGAGGGGGGGGGAGAGAGACAGAGACACAGAGAGAGAGATAAGAAAGACATACATACAGACAGCAAGACAGAGGCAGAGAGAGAGACGAGACGAGAGACAGTTATATTAGAGAGAGAAAGAGAGTGGAAGAGACGAGAGAGAGACAGAGAATTAGAGAAAGAGAGGGATGCAGAGAGAATGAAGTCGAAGTCGAGGTCAAAACCTTTAATTGGATAATAGCATTAGGTCCTATGTACCTGCCTTACAGTGAGAGACAGAAAGAGATGCAAACACACACAAAGAAACAGAGAGAGGGACAGAGAGAGAGAGAATGACAGACTGAGACAAAGAGAGAGAGAGAGAGAGAGAGAGAGAGAGAGAGAGAGAGAGAGAGAGAGGGGGGGGAGGGATATATAGGGAGAGAGAGAGTGAGAGAGAGAGAGAGAGAGAGAGAGAGAGAGAGAGAGAGAGAGAGAGAGAGAGAGCGGCATAAATATATTCTACGACTTTTGTAAAACTCCGTGCCTTGGCCTACCAGTACATTGAAGAGAATGTAAATGCGAAACGCACGTATGCCTCCATGCAACGACATTCCAAGCCTTCTCCACACCTTGTATAATACGGATTGCTCTGGACCTATATCAACTTGTATATTGATCAAGTTCATTTGTGAGTCGCTGTGGCGACAGAGAAGAAAGCGAAGTAGAGTCAATAGACAAATGTCACTTGTATGAGAACATTCTTGTAGGCCATACATGTAAGTACCTTAGTCTACAAGTGTCAACAGAAAAATGCCAATCAAGCCAATACTAATTACTGTCTAATTATATCTTTACTGCATAAATAATGAAATGTATTTGGCTTGTCGTTTGCCAAAATACGAAATAGAAGTAACATTCAAGGAATAAGCACTTTTCGCGTACGCGATAAATAGACCAAACTATAACAGAGAATAAAAATGTTCATTTTAAAAAAAATACACTCGCCAACTGGAAAACACTTTAATTAATTGAAAAAAGAGCAACAGCAGCAACAACAACAACAACAACAACAGCAAACCCTAACAACCTAACGTGGAACATTTATAAAAAATGACAAAGGTAAACTTGCAAAAAAAAAGTTATGAAAATTCTCCATGTGCTCACTTATGGGGACAATCTGTTCAACGTGAATTGGAAAACAACAAGAACATACCAACATCAAACACATCAACAAACGGTCGTTCTATTCCACTCCACTTTGCAATAGTGTCCAGTCTCTCTCCATGTCGGTGGCTTTACCTTTGTAGATAACCTACCCTCCAGAATAATGAAGGTATGGAGATAAAGTTTTGGCCAAGGAATGACCCGCTTTCCTTATTGTGTCATTTTTGTATAGCAATATAGTATGCAAATACATAGCACCGTGACTATTATAGCAAGCCGTGTAGAGTAACACTCGCACTTACATGTATAAGTCTGAGTATTAACATCACGTTTTGCAGGAGCACGTACTGCGTTTTTGGTAGTACTAGTAGCAGAAGAACGCTTTAAATCAAGGGATCTTTGGTTGGCAAAGGATATTTGGTTGGCAAAGCATCTGTGGCATGCAGCAGAACGCCGCTCTTCAACCAACTTCTTCTCCAAGTTAGCGCATCGTGCTTGCAGGATTTCCAGGTAAGCAAGTGACGGCCGTGATTTGTACATGTAGCTTTCAGTGATTTCATCATGGTGTTTCATAGCAGCCAGCGTCACCAGCCGCGAAAGAAACTGCTTCAAGTCGTATTCAGTACAGACATAGATGTACAGCACCAGTCGGTCTGCAGAAACTGTGGAAAGATTAAAGACCTATGGCTGTCACCAGAGTTATCACAGTTCCCCATCTCGTGGTAAAGGACTATGAGGGACCAAGCCAATGTCATTCGACTGGCTTTAATCGAGCGTTTAAGTCAATATTTGACAAGGTAATCTTTATCTTTAAAATTGTAATAATTATAAACGTATATGTGTATGGATCTAATAGTTATGTGTGTACTACTACTACTACTACTACTACTACTACTACTACTACTACTACTACTACTACTACTACTAAGAAGAAGAAGAAGAAGAAGAAGAAGAAGAAGAAGAAGAAGAAGAAGAAGAAGAAGAGGAAGAAGAAAATATATTATATATAGTTTAAAAACGGTACTGTCTGGGGAAGAATGGTGGGGGATGCAGAGCGAATCGGAAAAGTACTGGTGTTGAGTATAATTCCATGAATTGTCCAAGTTAGCGCATCGTGGGATACATTGGAATTTCAATCAACACTTGAAAATAGTCAGGATATACTGAAATTTCCACTATTCCTAGGACGAATGAGAATCCAGTTTTTAGTGGCCATAGGAATTCCCAAATTACACTCTGATATAGCACCGAATTAGATCACAAGTAAATTAATGATGAAATAATTATCAAAGTTTGTTGCAAATATTTAGGGCAAAATTACTGAGAAGGGGCGTAAAAATGTCAAAATCACAACTAATGTTAGGTAGGTTGGGTTTGGGCGCGCCACAGGCTGCGACTACGCTTTCCCCAGGGGAGGCGGCCCAGAATTTGCCTATGAAAAAGGGACAATAAGGTAAATTAAAAACAACAACTAAACCTGTTCTATTTTACACACCTGTCAAAAATGTGTTTGTCAAAGCCCCCCCTTACGGTCCTTCGTTTCTCTTACCATAAAGGGGAACTCTGAGCAGTGTATGCAACCATACGTGAACAACGGATGAACAGATAGAGACAAGTATTACGTTGGCAAAATAAAACAACAATTTATTCACATGAACATAACATGGAATCGTAAATGAATAACTAAAATTTATAAAAGTGATAGAATCAAACGACAGAATGAAATGTTCTTTGTTTTAAATAAATTAAATGGTTCTACACAGTATTCTCGTTCAGTCTCTTTGTTTTCCTTTTCTACTGTTCACTCATTGTTCGCACACAACCTATGCACTGTTTACAAATTTGTTGCTAATACTGTTATAACGATTTCAGTTCACAAGTCCCGTTTTACAAATACATATCACACTCCTGCGATCAAACCTTTGCAATACGAAATTGCATAATAACAAAAACGTCCCGAAGACACTAGAGCATGAACTCGCTCAACGCAGGAGTGAAATGTATATATATGTCCCGGGAACACAGTAGGCAAATAAACTAAAAATTGTCAATGCACTAGATGTAATCGATAAGTGCATACACCTCGAATGTCACTGGGACTGTAGCTGCTACGATTAGATGCATCCGCCGTGGTCATCCAATATTTCAAAGTCTGTGGTGAAGAAGCGAAGGCAAAAAGTCTATTATAATACAATCGGTGAAAAAGTGATGGTAAAACCAAAAACAAAGTCGAAGTTAAAGTTGAAGTTGAAGGTAAAATCGAAGTTGAAGATGAAACCAAAGGCAAAAAGCGAAAGGTACACTGCAACATAACCCATACAAAATCTTCTAAGAATTTGAGTAACAATTTGTACATGCTTCCTGATGCAATTGAAAACTCAATCATTTTCCTTAATAATAATAATCGCTAACTCTTGTATTGTAACAATCACAAATGTAAATCTAACGCATGTATGAATGAATGACTGCAACCTTGAATGTGTTGTATGCTTGGAAGAATAATGATTGTAATAAATATGGTATCACTTATTCGAGTATAATACTTCCCCATAATATTTTAGCCCCACAACATAATGATAACCAACAATGACACGACAAAATACGGACCACAGAAATAAATGACAACAAAGAGACACCCGACTAGCCAGTGAAAACACCCAAGTCCACACTTACTCAACTACCCGTGGATACGGTGATGCGGCTAAGGTCGGATACGTCTCTTCATCCGCAGCATTCCTTTTGGTACAGGTAGGTCAACGGTCAGGTCTACTAGTCGTCTCGATCTTCATTGACTAAAACAAACAGTCGAACTTGCACCAGTTTCAAGGTCGAACTCTTTCTCCCTCATCGTTCTCAAACGACTTCTGGTGAAAACTCAAGTTCTTGTCGTAGGGCACCGCTACGTGAGGATATCACGTACGTATTTCCTTAAGCGTACAGTTGACGGATAAAGGATTAGCAGGGACGAAAAACGATTCAACACACTGCTCCTAGATTCACTGTTCCTGAGACCTCCATGTAACGACCAAATACCTGTCTTCTTTCTCTTTCGTCATTTCCTCTTTTCTACCACAATAAGTTACGTCACACTTTTCATTTACTTTTGTCCTGCTTATTCAAAGGCACACAAAACGATGATTCATAGGCACTTGCGAGAAGACCACCTATCTACAACACAACAATATAAAGTTCAAACTGAGTGTGGGTCGTGACATACCCCCCCCTCAAGACAAAACCTTGGTTTTGTTCAAACTCAAAGTTCACGACTTACACGTTTCTGCTCAAAAAGTCTGCAGTGACGTTTTCCTTTCCAGGAATACTTTCAATAACCATTGGAAACGACTGCATCAACAGCGCCCATCTCATCAACCTGCTGCTGGTATTTTTCGATTTCTGAAGGTATTTCAGCGGTTGGTGATCAGTTTGTACGATGACTGTCCGATCGTACACATATTGCTGAAATCGTTGAAGTCCCCAAATCAACGCTAAACATTCCTTCTCAATCGTTGAGTAGTTCTTTTCTGCGGCAACTAACTTCCGGCTGACACAAGCCACTGGTTGGAGTCCGTGACCCTGATCTTGGCATAGTACTGCTCCAATACCTGTGTCTGACGCGTCTGTTTGCAAAACAAACGGTTTTTCGCCATCTGGCAGACAACATACAGGACTAGAGCACAACCTTTCTTTCAAAGTGTTGAAAGCTCTTTCGCATGCTTCCGTCCATGCGACTGGTCCTGTTTTTCCTCCCTTCGTCAGATCGGATAGAGGTGCGGCTATGGCTGCAAAGTTTGGTACAAACCTCCTGTAGTAGCTCGCTAACCCCAAAAACGACCTCACTTGTTTCTTTGTAGTTGGTTGTGACGTTTCTCCGATGCGATCCATTTTCTGACGGTCTGGTTGAATCTTACCTCGCCCTACCATGTGTCCCAGATACTCCAAACTCTGAAATCCTAGGAAACATTTTGACGGTCTTGCAGCTAACTGCACTTCGCGGAGTCTCTGACACAACGCTCTTAGACATTCCAAATGCCTTTCTTTTGTTTGAGTAGCTATCATCAAATCATCCATGAAGTTGTCTATTTCAGGCATGTGAAGGGGTGCCAATAACTTCCGCATCATTCGGGAAAATATAGCTCCGGCAGTCTTCAATCCAAAAGGCATCACGCACCACTGGAACTGACCTTCAGGAGTGGTGAACGCTGTCTTTTCTTTGTCCTCTTTTTTCATTGGGATTTGCCAATACCCTTTTGACAAATCTATTTTGCTCAGGTATTTCGCTTTTGCGAGCTTCGCGAACAAAAAATCGATATCAGGTAGAGGCTCAGCGTCGAAGACGATGTTACGATTCATTTTGCGAAAATCAACGCAAAATCGTATTTGTCCATCTTTTTTTTTCACTAGCACAATCGGTGAGCTATACGGTGACGTTGCTCTCTCAATGACCCGTAATTTCATCATCGTTTCTACCTCATCCTTCACCACCTGCATTTGCGAATGAGGTAAAGGGTATTGTCTTGTACGGACTGGCTCTTCATTGATCATCTTTATCTCGCACGTATCCAAGGTGCATCGTAAAGGGAAATCAGTGAAAATGTCTGCATAGTCTGACACTATGTTTAGGATGTCCTCATGAATTTCTGGACATTCTGGGTCAACGTGTACATCTTTCGGACCCTCGGTCGCCACTAACGGACACGTTGGAATGTCGTTGCCCACTTGTTCTTCTTTCCATTGATCGTCTTCTGTCACTACTGCATCGACTGTCACTCTTTCTCTGCATTCTTTCAACAGATTGACGTGGAAGAGTTTAGTTTTCCGTCCTACTGATATGCGATAATCGCATTCGCCAACTTTTTCTATGACTTCATAGGGTCCTTGCCAAGCCATTTGGAGTTTATTATGTTTAGTGGGTAGCAACAGCAACACTCTGTCGCCTGCTTTGAAAACCCTGGGTTTCGCTTTTCGGTCAAAGTAGTGTTTCTGGCGCTCTGCAACACCTTTCATATGTTCTTTTGCTATCTGGCACGTCTCCTCGATGCGATTGCGTAGATCGACTACGTATTCACTGCTTACTTTCACTTCTTCAGCAGCAATCTCCTTCGACCATAGCTCTCTCAACACGGCCATCGGTCCTCTGACTGTTTTTCCGTATAGTAGCTCAAACGGTGAAAATCCAGTAGCCTCTTGAGGTACCTCTCGGTAGGCGAAAAGAAGAGCTGGTATGTACCGGTCCCACATCCGTGGCTGTTCTGTAGTCAGTTTTCTCAGCATGGTCATCAGAGTGCCGTTAAACCGCTCAACCAGCCCGTTACACTGAGGGTGGTAGGGTGTGGTGGCTTTTCCATGGATGGCCAACAATCTGTTCATTTCATCCATGACTGCTGACATGAACTGCGTCCCCCTGTCGGTTAGTATTTCACGAGGGATGCCTACCCTCGACCATATGGTCCACAGAGCCTCTGCTACTTTTTCAGTGTCAATTCTTTTCAACGGAACTGCTTCTGGGTATCGTGTAGCGTAGTCGACAACTACCAAAATGTATTGGTTACCTTGTTCCGACTTTGGTGCAATCGGACCTACAATGTCGATAGCCACTCTTTGGAATGGTTCGTCCATCAAAGGCATCTTTTGTAGGGGTACCTTGCTGACTCGACCCCTTGGTGTCACTCTCTGGCATTCAATGCATGATGCACAGTACCTGCGAACGTCTGCGCACATACCTGGCCAGAAAAACGTATTCCATATACGTTCGCGAGTTCGTTTTCCTCCTAGGTGTCCTGCCATGGGAGGATCATGAGCTAGCCTCATGACTTCTTTTCGTAGTTTCTTGGGAACTACTAGCTGCGATGTCTCCACTCCTCGCAACTGATGCAACCTGTATAGTAACCCTTTCTTTCGCGTGAATTTTACTGTAGCATTTCCTGACTTCAGTTCGCTCTGGGCATCAGCCAACGCTCGAACTTTTTTAAGACTATCGTCTTCTTCTTGCAATGCAGCCAACTCTGTCGGTGTGACTTCCACTCCTAGAGTTTTCGATACCTGCAAAGGTACTGTCGCTCGTTTTTCACGTTCTATTTGTCCTCTTGTTTCGACTGCTGCTGCCACGGCACATTCACTACCATCAATGGTAACTGGGCTTCGGTAACCAGATGAAAATGTAATCCAGTTACCCAGAAGAATGTCAGGTCCCATGTGGTCAAGGACGAACAGTTCAACAGTCCCTGTCACAAAGCCTGATTCAAGTTTCACCCATGCTGTAGGGTACTTTCCTGTTTTTGTCTGGTCCGCTAAGTACACTTCAACACTCCTCCCTGTGTAATCTTCAGGTTTGACCCATTTTGAAGCAACTGCTCCCATCTCTGCTCCAGTATCACGCATGATGCGTACTGTATTTTCGTTGATCCGACCCTCACTCCACGGGTTATAGGGTTTAATAGATCGGACGTCTATTGGCGGAGTATAGATCGGTAGGGTGTCGGTCGCAATTGTAACCTGACTGACTGCATGCGTTTTCATGCATTGCCTGGCGAAGTGCCCCTTACCCCCACACTTATAGCACTCGTCTGAATTCCTCCTGTCTCTTTCATCTCTACCGACAACTGGTCTCCTAATAGGTTCCCTCAATCTCGTTTGTGACTCGTTCGGTCTACGCTCGGGTTGACTGCTCGGTGTTCGTGGACTCGCTCTTTGGAAAACAGGTCCTCGGGATACGGCTCGTTTTACGTCCAAATGCAGTTGAGCATATTCGGCTGCTTGTGCGGCGTCTGTCGGCAATCGTTCACGCACGAACATCTCGAGCTCAGGATTCATTACTGAATATATCTGTTCAGCCAAAAACATGTCTAACACAGACTTCGCGTCATCGATGTCTTTGTCTGCCAAGGAAAACCATCTTTCTACAGATGTCTGCAACCGGATGAGAAATTGCGGAAAAGTTTCATTTTGTTCTTTCTTGGTCTCTCGGAACTGTCGGCGATACCATTCCGCATCGCGGCGAAAACGACGTAATAGCGCGTTGCGTACTTCTTCAAAATCTTGAGCCTGTTCGGGTGTCAGACGCAAATACGTATCGCGCGCTTCTCCTGACAATAGTGGAGACAACCTTGCTGCCCAGCAATCTCTATTCCATCCTTGTGATTCAGCTATGAGTTCAAAATGACGCAGATAAGCTTCGATGTCTTCTCTACCATCGAAAGGGTGAATTTTCAGTCGGTAACCATCATGATGTTCTCTACGAGTTGAACGGTCAGCGAAAACTTCGCGTTCTTCTCTGATCACCTCCATCTGCATTTTCATCCGTTCTTTCTCTGCCTCCATTCTGATTTCTAATGATCTTCGTTCTTCTTCTTTGTCTTCCTCGCGTCGGCGACGTTCTTCTTCTTTCTCTTCCTCTCGTCGGCGACGTTCTTCTTCCATTTTCCTCTCCATCAGACGTCTGTCTTCTTCTTTTTCCTCTTCTCGTCGGCGACGTTCTTCTTCTTTTTCCTCTTCGCGTCGGCGACGTTCTTCTTCTTTTTCCTTTCGCTCTTCTTCCATTTTCCTCTCCATTAGACGTCTGTCTTCTTCTATTTTTCTTTCCATTAGCCGTCTGTCTTCTTCGCGCTCTCTTCGCTCTTCTTCTATTTTTCTTTCCAGTAGCCGTCTGTCTTCTTCGCGCTCTCTTCGCTCTTCTTCTATTTTTCTTCGCTCTTCTTCCATTTTCCTCTCCACTAAACGTCTGTCTTCTTCTCGCTCTCTTCGTTCTTCTTCCTTTTGAATGCCATCCACGACAAATCTCGCTAGCGCCTCTTCTCGCAGGCCTAGGCTCATACCTAATTCTCTATACTTCACGGATACGTCAATCACTTCGGACGTCTCTTGGTTCCTTGACGGTTCTACGGCTACCGCCATGCGAGGGAAACCTAAGACAGACGTACTCAGAGTCTCTTCTCTCGTCAAACTGGACATGGTCGCTTCTCCCGATGCTCCCAGTACAATATCGGCTGAGTCGCTGCTAGGGGTGATCGATGTCCCTTCCCCACCAATCGTTTTCTTGGCTCCAGCACGTTTTGTACCTTTCCGGGTGGCGGACATTTTGCTAGCCGACCAACTTTTCTTGTATAATTGGTAAACAACAAATCTATTTACCAACTATATATCTCAGAGTTCAAATAACTCAACAGTTATACCACGGTTTGGCTCAAATGACACTAAGTTGTATTATAGTAAAGTGTGGGCTTGGTTGCTTACCTTATTACTGTCGGGTGCTCTAAGTGCGCCCACGCGATTCAAAACGCTCCAGCACCCGCCAACCACCCACGTCACTTACTCTGATTGTATGGTATAACACAACAATGTCAACGTAATTCTATCTCCTCCATTCATCCGTTCGATCCCACCGCTGCCACCAAATATGTCAAAGCCCCCCCTTACGGTCCTTCGTTTCTCTTACCATAAAGGGGAACTCTGAGCAGTGTATGCAACCATACGTGAACAACGGATGAACAGATAGAGACAAGTATTACGTTGGCAAAATAAAACAACAATTTATTCACATGAACATAACATGGAATCGTAAATGAATAACTAAAATTTATAAAAGTGATAGAATCAAACGACAGAATGAAATGTTCTTTGTTTTAAATAAATTAAATGGTTCTACACAGTATTCTCGTTCAGTCTCTTTGTTTTCCTTTTCTACTGTTCACTCATTGTTCGCACACAACCTATGCACTGTTTACAAATTTGTTGCTAATACTGTTATAACGATTTCAGTTCACAAGTCCCGTTTTACAAATACATATCACACTCCTGCGATCAAACCTTTGCAATACGAAATTGCATAATAACAAAAACGTCCCGAAGACACTAGAGCATGAACTCGCTCAACGCAGGAGTGAAATGTATATATATGTCCCGGGAACACAGTAGGCAAATAAACTAAAAATTGTCAATGCACTAGATGTAATCGATAAGTGCATACACCTCGAATGTCACTGGGACTGTAGCTGCTACGATTAGATGCATCCGCCGTGGTCATCCAATATTTCAAAGTCTGTGGTGAAGAAGCGAAGGCAAAAAGTCTATTATAATACAATCGGTGAAAAAGTGATGGTAAAACCAAAAACAAAGTCGAAGTTAAAGTTGAAGTTGAAGGTAAAATCGAAGTTGAAGATGAAACCAAAGGCAAAAAGCGAAAGGTACACTGCAACATAACCCATACAAAATCTTCTAAGAATTTGAGTAACAATTTGTACATGCTTCCTGATGCAATTGAAAACTCAATCATTTTCCTTAATAATAATAATCGCTAACTCTTGTATTGTAACAATCACAAATGTAAATCTAACGCATGTATGAATGAATGACTGCAACCTTGAATGTGTTGTATGCTTGGAAGAATAATGATTGTAATAAATATGGTATCACTTATTCGAGTATAATACTTCCCCATAATATTTTAGCCCCACAACATAATGATAACCAACAATGACACGACAAAATACGGACCACAGAAATAAATGACAACAAAGAGACACCCGACTAGCCAGTGAAAACACCCAAGTCCACACTTACTCAACTACCCGTGGATACGGTGATGCGGCTAAGGTCGGATACGTCTCTTCATCCGCAGCATTCCTTTTGGTACAGGTAGGTCAACGGTCAGGTCTACTAGTCGTCTCGATCTTCATTGACTAAAACAAACAGTCGAACTTGCACCAGTTTCAAGGTCGAACTCTTTCTCCCTCATCGTTCTCAAACGACTTCTGGTGAAAACTCAAGTTCTTGTCGTAGGGCACCGCTACGTGAGGATATCACGTACGTATTTCCTTAAGCGTACAGTTGACGGATAAAGGATTAGCAGGGACGAAAAACGATTCAACACACTGCTCCTAGATTCACTGTTCCTGAGACCTCCATGTAACGACCAAATACCTGTCTTCTTTCTCTTTCGTCATTTCCTCTTTTCTACCACAATAAGTTACGTCACACTTTTCATTTACTTTTGTCCTGCTTATTCAAAGGCACACAAAACGATGATTCATAGGCACTTGCGAGAAGACCACCTATCTACAACACAACAATATAAAGTTCAAACTGAGTGTGGGTCGTGACAGTGTTGGTACCATAATCTTTAGCCTGCAACATTATTGTTAAACTGTGTGCTCGGCAATACCATTTTATATGCACCTACAAAACATTTCAATTGAGATAAAGAACAACAACAACAATCGGATTGTAGTTAAAAACAAGATACTGTTTAATTAGATTTGTCAGTTCTTAAGTCGTCTTCTTGACAATAAACGTATTTGTGTGAGCATCCCTGAGTTAACCAATGGCGCCTGACAGGTGTGAGATCGATCCAGCATCTGGGCGTTATGTTTCTCCGAATATTATTTACTTTCGACTCGGGCAACGTCTCGGGGGTTTTCTCCGGGTACTCTGGTTTGCTTCCCAAGCAAAATTTCAAAAACACAACTAATATTAGGTAGGTTGGGTTTGGGCGCGCCACAGGCTGCGACTACGCCTTTTTTAATGGAGACGGCCCAGAATTTCCCGATAAAAAGGGACAATAAAGCGTTACAAACTCAAAGGCATGTAATACTAAACAGTCTACTAACCAGCTGCTTCAGCAGTCT
The DNA here is from genome assembly GCA_036898135.1 of Oncomelania hupensis. Classification (NCBI taxonomy): domain Eukaryota; kingdom Metazoa; phylum Mollusca; class Gastropoda; order Littorinimorpha; family Pomatiopsidae; genus Oncomelania; species Oncomelania hupensis. Next base: position 19,703 of record JBAHVR010000134.1, read on the forward strand.
TCAGTGTCAGGTATCGCTCACACCTGTTTTGCATTGACTCCACCTGGTATTCTCTGGACATCTCCAGCAGACCCAGCAACGTGTCATCTGCAAGCAAGCAACAACAACAACAGTCTTATTCTACATTCGAAACATGCGCCCAGCTGCAACTAGATTTTGAATGCATGCATTTGCAGCTGATTGAATACAATGGTCGACTGAACTGCTCGCTCTCCCGTTGATTGATTGATTTATTGTTGCTTTAGGTCCAGCGGACTCCTCCGAGCCAAATCAGGACCGGACAACCCCCGATCCGCATAAAAGATCTGCTGAAACAACCCTAGTGGGAAAATTGAACGCCCTCCACCGGCCAGTCACTTTACAATAAAGACATCCCACGCGGGGGACGGCTGAGGGTTTACCTCAACTACGCGAACCCCCGGTTACAAAAACAAAATAGAATACAACCATCATTACAAATCATCAACGAAACATATACATATAAAATGCCTATATTCCTATCCTATCCTATCCTGTCCCATAACCCGAAGGTCGTAGGGGCACCACAGATGATCGCTTAACCAGCATACTCCATCTTTCTCTGTCCTCAGCAGCCCTCATGGCTTCGCTCAGTGTCAAACCAGTCCATTCTCGAATGTTGTCCTCCCACCTCTTTTTCGGTCTCCCCCTTCTTCTACCTCCTTGCACTGTGCCTTGCAGAATGGTCTTTGCAAGGCCTGATGATCTGGTGACGTGGCCATACCATCGGAGTTTCCGTTTCTTCACCACTGTGAGCAGGTCATCGTGTTGTCCAATGGCTTGTGTGATGGTCTGTCGGACTTCAACGTTGGTGATGTGTTGGGTATAGGAAATGCACAGAAGTCTTCTGTAGCACCTCATCTCCATGCTTTGTATTCTTCGTTGGAGATCTGCTGTGAGGGTCCATGCTTCGCAAGCATATAGGAAGATGGAGATGACCAGAGATCGCAGCAGTCTTACTTTGGAATGTAGACTGATGGTTCTGTCTTTCCAAATGGGCTTCAACCTTGTCAGGGCAGCAGTTGTTTGTGCGATCCTGGAGAGGACTTCCTGTCGAGACCCATTGTCTGACACAATGGCTCCTAAATATTTGAAGCTGTGCACTGTGTTGAGGGATTGGCCTTGTACTTTGATGTCCGTGTTGATGCCATTGGTATTGTTGGTCATCATTTTGGTCTTCTCTGCACTTATTTCCATTCCATAAGCTCTGGAGGTGGTGTCAAGCCTCTGTACAAGCTGTTCAAGTTCTTGTTCCTCTCCAGCCAATCCATCAATATCATCCGCAAAACGAAGATTGGAGATTGCTCTGCCCCCTATGCTGACTGTGCCTTCGTGATCTGCAAGAGCATCTGACATGATGCGCTCTAGGAAGATGTTGAAGAGTGTTGGAGAGAGTAGGCATCCTTGACGCACACCGATTGTTGTTCTGAACCAGTTCCCGATGACGCTGTTATGGAGGACTGCACTGGTAGCCTTGTCATACAGGCTTTTGATGACTTCTATGATTTTAGGGCTGATGTTGTACACTTTCATGGTTGCCCATAGAGCTGCATGCCAGACTCGGTCAAATGCCTTCTTGAAGTCTATGAACACATGATATAGATGTTGTTGGTGCTGTAGGTATTTCTCACAGATTATTCTGAGGTTGAAAATCTGTTCAGTGGTACTTCGCCCTGCCATGAATCCTGCTTGTTCTTCAGCTATGATTTGTTCAGCTTGTGGTTTCAACCTGTTGAGTATTATTTTCAGGAGGACCTTGCTGGGATGGCTGATGAGGCTGATGGTGCGGTAGTTTTCACACTCCTGAAGGTTACCTTTTTTAGGAAGAGTGATGACAAGCGACTGGGTCCATGGTGTAGGCCATTCCCCACTCTGCCAGATCTTGTTACAGATAGTGGTGAGAGCATCAGTCATCGCTTCTCCTCCTGCTTGTAGCAGTTCCGCTGGTATGTTGTCCACTCCCGCTGACTTCCCTTTCTTCAGCGATTGCACTGCTGCCTCAACTTCTTCCCAGAGAATTGGGAGGATTTCTTCTTCTTCTCTGCTCTCGGGACATGCTAGAACTGATGGGTCTCCATTTGGTGTATGGTTGTAAAGGTCAGAGCAGTACTCTGTCCATCTGTCCAAGACTTCTTGTTCTTCTGTAAGGCAAATGCCAGACTTGCTTTGGATAGTGGAGACTTTGGGCTGTTTAACACTTGTCAGCCGCTTCACAGTCTGGTAGGCCTTCTTGCTGTTGTTCTTGTTCAGATTGTTCTCTATTTCCTGGCATTGATCTTCTATCCAGTTCTCCTTTGCTGTGCGCATGCCTTTTCGGATGTCATTGTTGATTTTTCGGTAGACATCAGCTCCCTGTGAGGTGTTCTTTTTCTTTTTTAACTCTCTTCGTTTATCACACAGATCCAAAAGTTCAGGTGTGATCCACGGCTTCTTCTTTGGTCGGTGCTTGCCAAGGATCTCAGTGGCGGCATCTGTCACAGCTGAGTTGAAGGTATTGGTCATGGTGTTGACATCTACTTCGCCTGCCCCCAAAATAAGCAGTGGTGCAAATTTCCCTCCAATTGTGGCCTGAAATATTTTTGCCACCTCCGGGTCTTGCAGTTTGTCCAGGTCGAACTTCAGCCTAGTGCACTTTGCTGTATTTACTCTCTTCAAATGGAGCCGGAAAGACATCATCACGAGATCGTGGTCACTTCCAATGTCTGCTCCTGGAAAAGTGCGTGTCCTGCCAATGTTGATGCTTGATCTGAAGCGTTTCTTGACCATGATGTAGTCGATCTGGTTATGATGTTCCCCGCCGGGACTGTGCCATGTCCATCGTCTGGATTTTTTGTGGAGACCAAGCGTGTTTGCCAGTACCAGATTGTTGTATCTGGCAAACTCCAATAGCCTCAGACCCCTGTCATTTGTCTCGTTGTTGCAGTGGGGTCCGCATGTGTCTCCCCAGTTGCGGTGCGCATCTTGGCCAACCTTGGCATTCCAGTCGCCTTGCACTATGACTATGTCCTTCTTCGGCACTTGGTCAAGGACCGCCTGTATATTTTCATAAAAATCCTCCACTTCGCTGTCTTCATAGTCTGAAGTTGGGGCATAGGCCTGGATGATGGTAATGTTGAAAGGGGTTGCTCTCAGACGGATGGTAATGAGTCTACTGGAGACTGGGCGGCAACCCATGACAGTGGCTAGAATGTTCTTGTGGACCAAGAATCCAACGCCGTGTTCGTGCCTGTCATCTCTACCGCTGAAATAGAGCTTGTGGCCTTTGTCAGTCGTTGTTTCACCTAGGCCTTTCCAGCGCAGTTCGCTGATACCTAGAACGTTCCATCGATAGTGGTCCAGCTCGTGGGCCAGTTCTTCTAATTTTCCTTCCGCAGTTAGGGTCCTGACGTTCCAGGTTCCTATGACGATGTTGTTTCTCGTGCGGATCTTGCTATATTGTCCATCAGTAGCATACTTAACACCTCCGTCCTGGTGGCCAACGGAAGGCGCGGTCCTTGTGCCGGTTGACGGCCCGGGCGACGACCGATCCGGTATGGAATTAGTGGATTGTGTCATCATGTAGTGTGTCTTGGGCAAAAAAGACCTGGCAGGGCCCAATCCTCTCCAGGCTGTTGGCCACAGCCGAAATCCACGAATACAGTGTGGCTCGCCTTGGCCCTGAGCACGTGGTCGTTGAACCTGTAGTAACGTGAGGTTCCTCCGCCCTGGCCGGTGACTTCTGTGTAGAAGACTTTCGCCCAGTGATGCCGTGCTAACATCACCCCTGTTAGTCGCCTCTTACAACACGCCGGGAAACGTTGGGTCTATTCTATTTGCCCGAACCCACAGAGCTATATTGCTAAATACTAACATCATAGGAAGCCCTAGTGACCACCCAGCAGAAAGCGTCCAACACTCCCAAGCTGATCCAACAGACCTCATACTCAAACAAGGAGTCTTGTCCAGGAAGAGTTTTCAAGAAAAAAGGTAGGTCATTGATCTAGCGAAGAAGAAGATAGTATAGCAGAGTGATAGGACAGAGCAGGAATGGGAAAGAGTATATAAGGAAGATAGCAACAGTGGGAATTTAAAGCACTAAATTTCCATAAAGTGGGGATACTATTTATACTGAAACCCCCGGCACTCCAACGGGGTTACTGTTGCCGCAGTGAATCTGTCATGCCTACAAAGGCAAGACAGGTTTTCAACTGGGGCTTTCACTGTTCCCTTTATAGGTTAGAACAATCTACAGTGGCAAGACTGCTCATGACCCCAAAGGGTGCTCTCCCGTTAATTACACGTATTGCTCAATATTAGCTGCAGTTGTGTCCCTTAACCCGTGTTTACAGCCTAAAGCTACAGTAGGGCCGAACGGTGACAGAATTACCTCCTGTGGGAATGTCGCTCATTGTCCATCAGTGTTTTTTTCGGTCTGAAACTGGTTATCTTGCGATTTTATGTATTTCTAATATATTTGTTTGAAAACATTTTCTACTTGCTGAGATGCAGATTGCTGATTGAAAGAACATTGAGGTTTAACGTCTACAGCCACCATTGGCAATATGGCAGATGGGGATAACCCTCCCAGGGAAAAAAACGGGTAGGGACCTGAATCAACACTGAACCACCAGAGCAATCATACTGAATAAATTGACAGTAAAAAATTGCCACTTTTTATTTCGCCCACCGCTTGATTTGAACCTGGGTCACCGGTAGGTCAGGCCAACGCTCTACCACTTGAGCTACGGCGGTGGGACAGCAGTGTGCTGTATAAACTCTCCATTAGGCATAATTGTGATAGGAGGACCGTTTTGCACAGCACTATGACACACCAGCTCATTGCCTATGTGAGCAGCACTCTTAGGTTCTCCCACATTTTGCTGGCTGCGGGCTATTTATAGCTTGCCTACACCCTCCCTTTCAGTGGAAGGAAAGGAAAGAAGAGCACTGGCGAAGCTATTTATAGCTAGCCTGGCTGAACTAGCTTCAAAACCTAAAAGCTTTGGCTGAGTCGGTGTGATGACTTCTCGCCTTGCTTAGTTAGCCTAGAAACTTGTGTAAATTAACGTTGCTGTGCAGCAGACGACGAAAGTCAACTGTGTGCTAAGCATATGTACGCTGACGCTGGCTCAGTTAGGCAGTGACATCATTCAGCTTACGTATAGCCTGTATTGCCTGTACCACTCCCACGCCAGAGTAAGCCTCCTGTGGTTTAGATTTCGCGGGCTTAGGGCTGACCACAGGGATAGATGGTCATTCTCTGTTCGAAGTGCATCAAGGAAGGAGCTTAGCTCTAAGAGATCTCTCTACTTGAAGACTAAAAGCAGGAACTGGTGAAATTCTATTCAACCTAGTTAGCCCCAGCCTGACATTGTCAAAAAGGTAAATGATCTATCTTTTGTTTCATCGGGATGTATTGATATTATTGCTGTAGTATGTTTGTGAAGTTTGCCATGTTTAGAATTGTGATTGTTAGTCAAACTTTGCGGGACCACGTCGCGAACACGACCAGTTTCAACGCCATGAAGTATCCCTTATGGACCCTCTGTTGTTCAGCCTAGATGTACTCTTGCAGACCAGTGGCTGTACCGGAGAATATGTATAATATTAATTATTTCTCTATGTGTGTAGTTAGCCATGATATATGTCTATATAGGTATAGGAATTAGAGTGGAGATCCCAGTGGACCACGGACTTAGCAGAATGTTCCGGTCCTGATTTGGCTCGGAAGAGTCCGCTGGACCTAAAGCAACAATAAATAAATAAATAAAGCAGAATGTTCGTCGCTTATGTATATATATGTAGATATCACTGAGGGCTATTGATACCTTCAGCGAGACGCTCTGCACACCCTTAGTGAACCGGTGTTACAGAAATTCGTCTCATATTTTGCAGACGAGCAGGCATAGTTGGCCTGAGCAGAAGCAAGACAATTAAAAGTCTTCACTGACATTCGGCCTGCATTGGCGCCTCACGCACTGAGCTACGAGAGCCCACCAGTCTGTCAACCAGGAGAAGACTCCACCACAACACCGCTCATCGATACGAGAGCTAAGTGAATCGAAAACGTGCACCAAAACTGTATCAAAGAACAACAATAGTTCCTATCCTATCCTATCCTGTCCCATAACCCGAAGGTCGTAGGGGCACCACAGATGATCGCTTAACCAGCATACTCCATCTTTCTCTGTCCTCAGCAGCCCTCATGGCTTCAGTGTCAAACCAGTCCATTCTCGAATGTTGTCCTCCCACCTCTTTTTCGGTCTCCCCCTTCTTCTACCTCCTTGCACTGTGCCTTGCAGAATTGTCTTTGCAAGGCCTGATGATCTGGTGACGTGGCCATACCATCGGAGTTTCCGTTTCTTCACCACTGTGAGCAGGTCATCGTGTTGTCCAATGGCTTGTGTGATGGTCTGTCGGACTTCAATGTTGGTGATGTGTTGGGTATAGGAAATGCACAGAAGTCTTCTGTAGCACCTCATCTCCATGCTTTGTATTCTTCGTTGGAGATCTGCTGTGAGGGTCCATGCTTCGCAAGCATATAGGAAGATGGAGATGACCAGAGAGCGCAGCAGTCTTACTTTGGAATGTAGACTGATGGTTCTGTCTTTCCAAATGGGCTTCAACCTTGTCAGGGCAGCAGTTGTTTGTGCGATCCTGGAGAGGACTTCCTGTCGAGACCCATTGTCTGACACAATGGCTCCTAAATATTTGAAGCTGTGCACTGTGTTGAGGGATTGGCCTTGTACTTTGATGTCCGTGTTGATGCCATTGGTGTTGTTGGTCATCATTTTGGTCTTCTCTGCACTTATTTCCATTCCATAAGCTCTGGAGGTGGTGTCAAGCCTCTGTACAAGCTGTTCAAGTTCTTGTTCCTCTCCAGCCAATCCATCAATATCATCCGCAAAACGAAGATTGGAGATTGCTCTGCCCCCTATGCTGACTGTGCCTTCGTGATCTGCAAGAGCATCTGACATGATGCGCTCTAGGAAGATGTTGAAGAGTGTTGGAGAGAGTAGGCATCCTTGACGCACACCGATTGTTGTTCTGAACCAGTTCCCGATGACGCTGTTATGGAGGACTGCACTGGTAGCCTTGTCATACAGGCTTTTGATGACTTCTATAATTTTAGGGCTGATGTTGTAAACTTTCATGGTTGCCCATAGAGCTGCATGCCAGACTCGGTCAAATGCCTTCTTGAAGTCTATGAACACATGATATAGATGTTGTTGGTGCTGTAGGTATTTCTCACAGATTATTCTGAGGTTGAAAATCTGTTCAGTGGTACTTCGCCCTGCCATGAATCCTGCTTGTTCTTCAGCTATGATTTGTTCAGCTTGTGGTTTCAACCTGTTGAGTATTATTTTCAGGAGGACCTTGCTGGGATGGCTGATGAGGCTGATGGTGCGGTAATTTTCACACTCCTGAAGGTTACCTTTTTTGGGAAGAGTGATGACAAGCGACTGGGTCCATGGTGTAGGCCATTCCCCACTCTGCCAGATCTTGTTACAGATAATGGTGAGAGCATCAGTCATCGCTTCTCCTCCTGCTTGTAGCAGTTCCGCTGGTATGTTGTCCACTCCCGCTGACTTCCCTTTCTTCAGCGATTGCACTGCTGCCTCAACTTCTTCCCGGAGAATTGGGAGGATTTCTTCTTCTTCTCTGCTCTCGGGACATGCTAGAACTGATGGGTCTCCATTTGGTGTATGGTTGTAAAGGTCAGAGCAGTACTCTGTCCATCTGTCCAAGACTTCTTGTTCTTCTGTAAGGCAAATGCCAGACTTGCTTTGGATAGTGGAGATTTTGGGCTGTTTAACACTTGTCAGCCGCTTCACCGTCTGGTAGGCCTTCTTGCTGTTGTTCTTGTTCAGATTGTTCTCTATTTCCTGGCATTGATCTTCTATCCAGTTCTCCTTTGCTGTGCGCATGCCTTTTCGGATGTCATTGTTGATTTTTCGGTAGACATCAGCTCCCTGTGAGGTGTTCTTTTTCTTTTTTAACTCTCTTCGTTTATCACACAGATCCAAAAGTTCAGGTGTGATCCACGGCTTCTTCTTTGGTCGGTGCTTGCCAAGGATCTCAGTGGCGGCATCTGTTACAGCTGAGTTGAAGGTATTGGTCATGGTGTTGACATCTACTTCGCCTGCCCCCAAAATAAGCAGTGGTGCAAATTTCCCTCCAATTGTGGCCTGAAATATTTTTGCCACCTCCGGGTCTTGCAGTTTGTCCAGGTCGAACTTCAGCCTAGTGCACTTTGCTGTATTTACTCTCTTCAAATGGAGCCGGAAAGACATCATCACGAGATCGTGGTCACTTCCAATGTCTGCTCCTGGAAAAGTGCGTGTCCTGCCAATGTTGATGCTTGATCTGAAGCGTTTCTTGACCATGATGTAGTCGATCTGGTTGTGATGTTCCCCGCCGGGACTGTGCCATGTCCATCGTCTGGATTTTTTGTGGAGACCAAGCGTGTTTGCCAGTACCAGATTGTTGTATCTGGCAAACTCCAATAGCCTCAGACCCCTGTCATTTGTCTCGTTGTTGCAGTGGGGTCCGCATGTGTCTCCCCAGTTGTGGTGCGCATCTTGGCCAACCTTGGCATTCCAGTCGCCTTGCACTATGACTATGTCCTTCTTCGGCACTTGGTCAAGGACCGCCTGTATATTTTCATAAAAATCCTCCACTTCGCTGTCTTCATAGTCTGATGTTGGGGCATAGGCCTGGATGATGGTAATGTTGAAAGGGGTTGCTCTCAGACGGATGGTAATGAGTCTACTGGAGACTGGGCGGCAACCCATGACAGTGGCTAGAATGTTCTTGTGGACCAAGAATCCAACGCCGTGTTCGTGCCTGTCATCTCTACCGCTGAAATAGAGCTTGTGGCCTTTGTCAGTCGTTGTTTCACCTAGGCCTTTCCAGCGCAGTTCGCTGATACCTAGAACGTTCCATCGATAGTGGTCCAGCTCGTGGGCCAGTTCTTCTAATTTTCCTTCCGCAGTTAGGGTCCTGACATTCCAGGTTCCTATGACGATGTTGTTTCTCGTGCGGATCTTGCTAATTTGTCCATCAGTAGCATACTTTTCACCTCCGTCCTGGTGGCCAACGGAAGGCGCGGTCCTTGTGTAGCCGGGCGACGACCGATCCGGCATGGAATTAGTGGATAGCCTCATCATGTGTTGTGTCTTGGGCAAAAAAAAGACCTGGCAGGGCCCAATCCTCTCCAGGCTGTTGGCCACAGCCGAAATCCACGAATACAGTGTGGCTCGCCTTGGCCCTGAGCACGTGGTCGTTGAACCTGTAGTAACGTGAGGTTCCTCCGCCCTGGCCGGTGACTTCTGTGTAGAAGACTTTCGCCCAGTGATGCCGTGCTAACATCACCCCTGTTAGTCGCCTCTTACGACACGCCGGGAAACTTTGGGTCTATTCTATTTGCCCGAACCCACAGAGCACAATAGTTCACTCTGCCAGAATCCTGACCCTTTAGGCAGAACGCACCATTAGGCCTATGATGAGACAGTAGCTGCATAGAACTATCAAGGAGCGAACGATTCGAAGTGATATTTGGACGTTTAAGTTAGTATAGTGTTTAGAAGGTCTTGTATAGAGTAGAGGAAATAAATATGTGATATTTACTTTTAACAAGTGGCTGGACTACCTATGTTTCATAGCCGTGTGAGAGCTAGTGTGACAGTGAATCTTTTACCATTTTCTTTCTATCTCTTTAACCCCAGCCTAACGCAGACCGAGCTAAAATTATACATGTATTAAGATTAGCCACCGGGAAATTAACTAGCGATCCCCATCGACGAAAGACGAGTGGGTTTCCATTGTGCAGAGCCCAGCACCAATAGACCCACCGTCACAGTAATAAACATTTGTTGACTTAACTTGACTTGACTTCAAATGTTAAGACTTATATCAAGAGATTGTATTTCGTTGACATACACTGATGTTTCAAGTTGTACTCAACGAGAGCGGCTATTCAAGACGTGTGACTACACAAATGACCTCGCGTATGAGCTTTCGCAAAAACACAAAAAGGCAGAAGTTATTACGAGTGTAATGGTGCAGAAAATATTTCAAAGTACACCCTGCCCAGCGTTCCAGAACTTGTTAACGTCATCCTCGGATTTGTTCTTATTTAACATAAGGTATGGTACATTTTGTATTTGTTTTATCTAATGTATGGACGTTTTTGTATCTCCAAAATCATCTTCAAAATACATTAAAATAGGCGGAATGCATCAGAACGAGCCAAATGCTGGTCTGTTTGTCGGTCCATTTGTTGGTCGACCCGTTGAGGGCCATATCTCAAGACCATTTGAATGGATTTCGACAAACTTCATAGGAATATAACCCAAGTCAGTGACCTGCCTTCTGTGCCATCAATCGTACTTGCTCTAACGCAAAGGGTTGTCGGTCAGTAGGCAGGCCATTCGCTCCAAATGTTATTTGTGTTGTTCAAAACACACTTTTGGCATTTAAAAATTTTGTTTACAAAGAATTACTGAAGCAAACTTCATCATTTTTACTGTGTCCATACAGTACCTACTGCTGAGCATGCTGCATCATTCGAAGTTGCACTTTTTCAAAGGTCAAGGTCATTGTGCTTCACATTTTCTAAACACGTTTTGCACTGTATCTAAAACAAATTTAAAATTTTTAGTTTTTGCAGATAGTTCAAATAATTGCCTATGAAATCAATCTTTCCTTTGGCATCTTTTAGGTGAAGCCGAGTCACAACACCTCCAAGAACATTAACCCTTTGGAATATTCTTATTTTTCGGCTATGTGTGCGAGTGCCTGGAACTACATTGCAATGGTTTGCCATCGCGTTTTTTTAATCAAACAACCAAACCAAACCAAACCAAACCAAACCAAACGGAAAAGAGCACTCATATTTGTTCTGCTTTTGGCTATGCTTGTGGATTTGCTGTGATTGTGATGACTTGTTTGCAGAAAGTTAACTTTATGTATTTTGTTTGATTTTGTGTGTTTGGTTTTATTTTATTTTATTTTTTCTCATTGTATAATTTCTAATGCAATATTGTAAGTTGTTTCATGTTTGTTTCTTTCCTTTCATGTAAAGCGCTATGCGCTTGTCTATAAAAAGACAAGTAATAGCGCTATATAAATGTCCATTATTATATTATTATTATTATTAAATACAGTTCCATCTACAAAAGAGTTTCACTATATTAACAGATTATTATTATACGTACCTGTAACTTCTGACATGTAGCAGTAGTCAGGGTGGATCAGTTTAAAGAAGGCGAGCACGTCATTATAGCGCTTGCCAGGTAACGGGATCTCTTTAGAGTCTTTCTCGGAGAAATCTCCAAAGAGCATTCTCTCAAACACTGGCGAAATTATGCCCAGAAGGGTTTTGTTGAAGTGAAGCTGTTTTTCTTCTACCACAAAAACTACGTCACTCATCTTGCCAGGCTCGGAAAAGGGCGCCGGTTCTCCTAGTAAGCTTACGCTGTTCGCAGAATGGGACATGTTTGTATCTTCAAAATCTAACCTGTTGGCCATAACGGTATTAGCGATACTAATGAAATGCCAAGCTACCAAGACACGACCACAACGCTACCAAGACCACTTTGCGGAGCTTAATTATATACAATCAGTACACCACCACTCGCCTCCAATGGCCCGTAGCTGTTCTGTCTGTGTTTATCCTTTCGCTCTGCTTGTCGCACTTATCATAAATAATGTTCCTTCTGCATTCCATAAGTTTTAAACCTATAGCCTGTTATAAAAACACTTCCAACTGTAGACATTGGACCTGATTTCCTTCCCCCCGCGGAGGAACCGGGGGATTCTGTATAAACAGTATCCCCTTTTTCTGGAAATTTAGTGCTTTGAATTCCCACTGTCGCTGTCTTTGTCCTTTGTCCTTTCTCATTCCAACTCTGTTCTATCAATCTACTATACTATCTTCTTCTTCGCTAGACCAGTCACCTACCTTTTTTTTTGTCTTGAAAACTCTTCCAAAATTCCTCAGTTGTGTAGGAAGTCTGTGGGTGAGCTTGGGGATATTGGACGTTTTCTGCCAAATGGTCACTGTGGTTTCCTATTATATTATTATTTAGCAATGTAGGCATTTTATATGCATGTGCTTTGTTGATATTTTATAATGATGTTTATATTCTATTTTGTTTTTGTAAACGGGTATTCAATAAATGTAGAGTATAGCCTCAGCATCCCCTGCGTGGGATGCCTTTATTGTAAAGTGACCGGCTCGTGGAGTGCCTTCCGTGTTACCACTAGGGCTGTTTTAGCAGATCTTTCATATGGATCAGGGGCGAGTCCTCTTTCAACCAAGTTGTGATCCTGATTTTGTGGTTCTGATTCGGCTCTTTGCAGTCTGCTGAACTCTGTAAGCAATGACTAACAAACTAAGCGCTGGACCCTGTAAGCAATGAATAACTAACTAACTAACCTGATTTCCTAAAATCACCCGTAAGTCGTGAATTATTATGCAAAGAGATAACGGCCAACACCGGTTTAGAGTAATGCCCCTTTTGTTTCAATTCTTCATTCTTTTATACTTCTAATCTATGTCATACCAAACTGAATGCCTGCAAGGTTAAGCTAAATGTGTTGTTTTGGGGATTTGATTGGCATCTATATTTTCGACATCTTTGAATCCATTTTTAACAAAATAGACGAAGCTCAACCATGCTGAGGAGTAGATCATAAAACTCCATTGTCTATAGATGTGTTCTTAAATAGCGCTTTGCCATCTCAACAGAATTTATCTCAAGCCACCCAAGGTGTCAACTTGCTGTTTTGTGCGCATAGTCTAACTGCTCAGTCAACTGAGTGATCCTGTACAACCTAGTGCTTGCTGGGTGTGTCGATGTTTCTAACACTTACCCATCGAGGACATGAGCGTCAGGATCTTTAAAGTATGTGCAATGGAATGCATGCGTGCTCCGGCTAGACCTCGTGGTATATCGGTAAAACTAAGGTGAAGGTAGTTCCATAGCCTTGTGGCCGTAGGGGAGCGTGATGTTGGAGATCACACTTATCTTGGGCCAGCGTAATGAGGGTGATGCCCATCTCTCTCCCTCGCTGCTTAACCTTCCCCACCCTTAAGAGAGTAGGTACTCAGTCACCGCTGAGTCAACTGGGGGCGTTGTTATTTGTCGCTTAACGTTTTGCGGTCACCCATCCAAGTGCTAACCGCACTGGACGGTGTTTAACTTGCGACACAGTAGCGAGTGCTCCAACCACTGCGCTATGCCCCCAAATAACATAAGCCTGTCACAGGGCATATACTGTATCTCAGGGTCAGATTGAAGATGTTGCAGTTATGAGGATATCTTTGTGTGACGACAACTTTAAGTGAGTCTGAGGTAATTTTTTTTTTCTCCAAATTTTGCGCTATATTTTATTATTATCGAATAGTTTATTAATCCATCCTATTGAAGGTAAAGTTCTCCAAAACGCGTATAAACAACTAAAACAATAACTGAGATACCCAAAAACGCCACGGGGCTTCTTTAGCAATTATATTCCATTTGGAGCCATTGTGCGCGTGATACAACAGGCACACAATTCTCTCCACTGGCGAAACCACAAAGACTAAGCTGTCAGTCTATTATCATGCTACACTGACTAAATTTGTATGTACGTGTGCCTGTATGATGGTCAATGTTAATGAATGAATGAATGAATGAATGAATGATTGAATGATGATGATGATGACGATGGCGACGACGACGATGATGATGATGATGATGATATAACACGCGTGTCTCCATCCATTGTCGGATGCTCAGTTGCCGATACGGAGAAATAAAGAATAACAAAAAACGACAGAAAAGATAAAGTCCGGTGTGGGAGAAGAGGGGAGTGGGGGAGGGGTAAGAGGGGAGGGAGGGGGGTGGCAAGGGATGGAGGTGGACAGCAGAAGTGAGAGAGGCGTTTGGTTGACTAAGTTAAAATTACTACAAAGTAAACAACCGAGTCTTCAGTCTTCTCCTGAACGATTCGACACAGTCTGCCCTTTTAACAGTCTCAGGTCTCAACTTGGGGACTGCATTCTGTTCCCCGTTGTGGTGCCGGAGGTTTCAGTATAAATAGTATCCCCACTTTCTAGAAATTTAGTGCTTTAAATTCCCACTGTCGCTGTCTTTATCATTTGTTCTTTCTCATTTATGCTCTGTTCTAACAATCTGATATACTATATTCTTCTTCGCTGGTCCAGTCACCTACCTTTTTTCTTGAAAACTCTTTCGGGACAAAACTCCTCATTTGTGTGGAGGTCTGTTGGATCAGCTAGGGAATATTGGACGCTTTCTGCCAGGTGGTCACTAGGGCTTCCTTTTATATTATTATTCAGCAATGTAGGCATTTTATATTATGTATGTGTTTTGTTGATAATTTATAATGATGTTTGTATTCTGTTTTGTTTTTGTAAACGGGGGTTCGATAAATTAGAGTACAGCCTCAACGTCCCCTGCGTGGGATGCCTTTATTGTAAATTGATTCGCTGGTGGAGTGCCTTCAGTTTTACCACTAGTGTTGTTTCAGCAGATATTTTATGCGGATCAGAGGTTGTCTGGTCCTGATTTGGCTCGGAAGAGTCCGCTGGACCCAAAGCAATAATCATGTAATGTAATGTAATGTAATATAATGTAATGTAATGACTGCATTCTGTAGGGATCGGGCACCAGATCTCTTCTTGTTTGTCTCGTCAGAGGGTGGCAGACGAAAACAGGACTGGGAAACAGAGCGAAGCTGCCTGTATCGCCCATTCTAAGGAAGGGAGCTCGGTCAATACTGCTCCAACTTGACCGCGCTCGCCCACAACGACGTTTAGAATCAAATTGTGCAAATATTAGATACCAAAAATGTTTGAATATAATTATAAGAAAATAGTCCTCTCTTTTTTGTAATGTTTATTCTAGGCCTCACACTCACTTTAAAATTGCACACCACCTCTGTAGGCCTACTTGTTTTGCTTGGCAACAAAGGAGCACAGACACCTATACACCTGGGTAATATTCCAACGACATGGTTCGCGATCTGTCGCACTACCGTGACCCACTTTAGGCCTACCTACCGTAAAATAGTTGAACACAGGCCCAAGAAGTCTCTTCTCTCTACATTCTGTTTTAGCAATAATAATAATAATAATAATAATAATAATAATAATAATAATAATAATAATAATAATTATTATTATTATTATTATTTTTTTTTTGTGTAATCGTGGGCCTGTGGTTGGACGCGAAGATGGAAGGTTGCGTGAATTAACACTTTTATTAGTAAAGTTTTGTTCTCTCAAAGCGTTTGTGGGGCAAAATAGAAAAGAGATTTCTTATATAGCGCACTTACAAGCTCAGAGAGCTTCTCAAGGCGCTGGCCCGTAATATCCAGCAATCACAAAATAGTTTGCTAAAGTCAGGATTAGAACCCACGTCGCCCAAGACGCACTCACACAAGTCGTGCGCTCTGACCACTGAGCTATCCCTGCCGCAAACAAACTATCAGCAAAACTAAAGAAAATGTAAGAGGTGAGGGGTGAAGTAATTTTTTTTAAATTATGCACAATTTCTATGATCCTTTACCAACTTCTTCTCTTTTAAATTGTAATTATGTTGGTATAACACGACGCCCCAATTTCTAACTTACTAAAACTTTTACTAATACCTGCAAACCCTAGCATAATGTTACTAAAAGTGTCGTAACTCCTCGGAATAATTTCACTATCGGGGCTGTGGATGCTGAATCACTCAATGTGTTCAAGAACAGTGTAGACAGGTTTAATAAGGATAGCATAATTTATACTCCCCTAATTTGGAGCCTTAAAGAGTCTAAATTGGTAGGCACTGACGCCAGGGGTCTGGGTCTGAGACCCTCATCAAGATTTAATATGAGGGTTAAAGACTATTAGCCTATATGCCGAACTTTCCTATGCTATGCTACATATGCTAAGCTTTCTATTTAGGATGATGTCTACGTGCCATGTAACAGACACATAGTTTTGTTGTCCATTAATTTTCTGAATGCAGGCAATCTATACAAGTTAGCCTATTTTATATTTATTGATTGTTTTTGCAACAACATACTTGCCTGTTTGCATTCTAACATCAACTACGTGTTATTTTAATTTGCATAAAACGTTGGTAGTTGCTCAACTTAAGTTTTGTACTTGTAAACGGCAGATTGCAGCTTTTGCAAATTTAAAAGAAGCTGGTCGAACATAACCCTGAAAGGTTCACGTACAGGCAAGCAGACGACGTTGGACTACGCTGACAAACACATTGGATCGATTGGGTTTTCCCGAACTTTCTCATTACACGGAACATTCGAACCGAAAGTACTTTCTGTTTAAGAGTTTGCATTCGTACATGTGTTGTTAGCACGTTCGAGAGTCGTGGGGGAGTGGGTTGGGTTGGTGAGGATGTGTGAGAAAGAAAGACAAATCAAAGTCACAGTATGGGAGGCGAGCTATAGCAAACGCGCGCGCATTTGCGCTCGCATTTGCGCTCGCAAATGCGCAAATGCGCTCGCAAGTGCGCTCGCATTTGCGCGCGCGGTTGCTACGCCCGTTGCTATGACGGTTTTGCTGAAAACTGTCAACGGAAAGGAACTGAAAATGAACAAAGCGCAGACGCCAAAGATTAAAGAAGGAAAAAAATAGATAGGCTACTCAGTGACAAAGCCGCGCCCAACCACTACAAAATGTACGCTAGATCTATTTTTTTCCTTCTTTAATCTTTGGCGTCTGCGCTTTGTTCATTTTCAGTTCCTTTCCGTTGACAGTTTTCAGCAAAACCGTCATAGCAACGGGCGTAGCAACCGCGCGCGCAAATGCGAGCGCACTTGCGAGCGCATTTGCGCATTGCGAGCGCAAATGCGAGCGCAAATGCGCGCGCGTTTGCTATATCTCGCCTCCCATATCACAGTCTCATCCACCTCCCGGACGCAACGTAATAGATGTGCTTAAAAACAAACATGCAAATATAAGTGCTGGTTGGTAGATATACAAGAGAGAGAGAGAGACAGAGAGAGAGAGAGAGAGAGAGAGAGAGAGAGAGAGAGAGAGGGGGGGAGGGCATACATATACACACATACAAACACGCAGAGGGGATAACCTTTACACACACGTAATCACTCCAAAGGCGCATTTTCAATTTGCATATTTAGCGTTTAATTATAGATGTACTATGTTTAAACGTCACTTTTGCCAACTTTTGCCATTTTAAAAGTTTAAGTGCTGCAGAAACAGCAGTTTTCTAGCTACACGAATAAAAAGTCTTGCGATCAAAACTACATTGCGGAACTGAATTTTAAAAAAAAATGAATACACCACAATTATGGACACGCAGTCCTTCTCTGCTCCACCTCTCTCTCTCTCTCTTGTTTGACTTGAGTCACCGATATGTAATGCTTCCTGCATAGCCGGTTGGTGATTGAGGCCTATAACACTGATTCTTGGACACTTTCCCCCTGGACTATTTCTAAAGGGACTTTATCCCCTTAAATTCTTCCATCCTGTCTCCATTCCCCTCCTCATCCCCCCCCTCTCCGTGACTGTTTAATCCCTGGGACTCTTTCACCCTACGACTTCCCCCCCCCATCATCCCCATCTTCACACGTAATTTTATTATCGTTAATGCATTTTTTTAATTAGAAAAAAAGTGTATCCTCAAACATGTGTGATTCCAGCTTTTAATTCAACATCTTTGTTTTAAAACACGTACGTACACACCTAAAATCGTTTGGACAGGAAACAGCACGGAGCAAGAACCTTCGGTTGTGCTGCATCACCACTCTGGAACTCTCTTCCTTTCTCTGTCAGACACTGCACCTCTCTCAGCTCTTTCAAACGACAGTTGAAAACTTTCTTTTTCACGCAAGACTACACCAACTCTGCCTGATGTCTTTTTCATTCCATTTCTGCAAGCATTCAAAGTTGTTATGATGGTTGAAAGTGTTTGTTTAATATGTGTTTGCATATATAAAGTGTACAGTATATATGAATAGTGTGTGAATAGTACATGAGGTGATGTTTGCCCGTATGATTAATTGTCTTATTAGTTTTGAGCCTGATAAAGCGCGTTTATAGCATCCGTTACTACTACTACTACTACTACTACTACTACTACTACTACTACTACTACTACTACTACTACTACTACTCCTCTTAATAATAATAATAATAATAATAATAATAATAATATTATTATTATTATTATTATTATTATTATTATTATTATTATTATTATTATTATTATTATTATTATTAAAATTGACAAATTAAAGTCATATATGCGGGATGACACACTAACGCACACACACATATACACACACATACACACTTACATAACCACATAAGTACACACAAATACACACACATACGTACGCACACACGCACACACACACATACACACAGACAACACATACACACAGACAACACATACACACAGACAGCACATACACACAGACAACGCATACTCACACTCACTGATAACAAACACACACAGACAACACATAAACACAGACAACACATACACACAGAAACAACACATATACACACACAACACATACACACACAGACAACACATACAATGGCGTACATGTATACACGCAAAGAAGAGAAAACCTTGACACAAAACAAAACTATCCAAAGGAGCAATTTCTATTTGCTTATTTAGCGTCTACTTATAGATATACTGTACTAATATTTAGTGTAAACATTATTCAAATCAAATACGCACAAAACACAGTTTTTCTTAGCACAAAACAATACATCTATATATATATAACAAACAAAGTCCAGTTTTTAAAAACAACGAACTGTTAAAGGAAGTTAGTCCATCGCTTACAGGGTCCAGCGGACTGCAAAGAGCCGAATCAGGACCACGAAATCAAGACAACAACTTGGCTGAAAAAGGACTCACCACATAAAAGATCTGCCGAAACAACCCCAGTGTTAACACTGAAGGCACTCCACCAGTCGGTCACTGTACAATAAAGGCATCCCACGCAGGGGAGGCTGAGGCTATATTCTAATTGTTCGAATCCTCGTTTACAAAAACAAAATAGAATACAAACATTATTATAAACTATTAACAAAACAAATACATATCAAATGCCCAAATTGCTAAATAATCTTATCATAGGAAGCCCTAGTGACCATTTGCCAGAAAGCGTCCAATATTCCCAAAGCCGATACAACAGACCTCACACACAAATGAGTAGTTTTGTCCCGGTAAAGTTTTCAAGAAAAAAGGTAGGTGACTGGTCTAGCAAAGAAGAATAGATAGTATAAAAGATTGATAGAACATAGTAGGAATGAGAAACAACAAATTAGAAAGACAGCGTCAATAGAAATGTAAAGCACTAAATTTCCAGAAAATGGGGATACTAATTATACAGAAACCCCCGGCACCAACACGGGGGGACTGGTGAAGGAAAAAACAAGTATCAGTTAAATATGAACAAATAAAACCCATAAAGCATACCGCAGTACAGTTCAACACAACCCCATTGCCAGAATAAAACTAATGAATGTTGCCTTTGGCTCTCCTGAAACCTGTGTACACAAGTCCAAAGAGATATAAATAACAAGCAGACAAGTTGTACGTAAAACCAAACATTAAAATTAAACACAAAATACATCCACGTCAGCATCAATGCCAGTCTAGTAGTAGTAGTAGTAGTAGTAGTAGTAGTAGTAGTAGTAGTAGTAGTGGTAGTAGTAATTGTGTTTGGGTTGATTTTTGTGATCCTATAACTTTGTCAAGTAATACTTATGAAACATAATTTAATTGTCAAAAATTCATATATGTCTGTATTCCACAAGTGAGAAAAGAGCCGGCGTGTCATGTGAAAATAAACAATAATATAATGGTATAGGTATTTAACAAATAAAACATAAAACAGGCAAAACACTATAACATAAAATGGATACATACTGTTTTGGAAATTAACTGACACCCAACTCGAAATACTGACAAAAATTACAAAATAATGCAGCAGCTGTAAGTAATTAAAATAAATAGCAGTTTCGTAACTATGTACGTAAGAGTACAACACGATGACCTTCCAAAAAGACAAGTGGTTCTCTACATTTGGTCATGGCCTAATCTCTCTCTGTGTCTGTGTCTGTCTGTCGGTCCGTCTGCCTGTCTGTCTGTCTGTCTGTCTCTCTCTCTCTATCTCTCTCTCTCTCCCCCCCCCCCCCCTATGAATGGCAATTTCACTACCCAGGTTTCCAAAAGAATGATGGTAGGGCGTTTTAGGCCACTTTACAATACCAAGCTCCTTGTCCTCTCATTTATTGAGGCCAATTTGTTCTTCAGGTACAAAGCAATACAAGTTGGACAACATTTGTTTTCAGAGTGGTTACAGTAACACTTGCTACCACTAAGCTGTACTTTCTCAGCAGCTTTAGTCACTTTACTGGCAGACAAACGCACTTTACCCAAAACCTGTTCCAAGTCAGCACATCGTGATTTGAGGACTTCTAGGTAGACCATTGACGGCCGTGAATTGAACACGTCGCAATCTGTAATTTCCTTACTGGGATGCTTGGCAACAAGATTCACTAGCCGCGGCAGAAACTGCTTGAAGTCGTATTCACCACATGCAAAGACGTAGAGCAACAGTTCGTTCGCTGTCCAAACTGTGGAAAACAACATTTACCAGTGAACAGTTATGATGCACCACGACTCACTTTCAATTTTTGTGAGATATGTGCAGTATTTATGTGTGTAATACAATACATATTCATAATTCTTCTTCTTTAACTTGACATTGAAGTAATTTGATTTAAGGTAGGTATCTTGTTTCGTTGTCTGATTTGATAAGCATGTGGCTTAAAGCTAATACCAACCAGTTCCCTCATGGTTATCACGTTCCGCTTTAGTTGTCATGTATTTCAGGTACTGTTGACACTTGCTTCGCACCGACTCCACGTTATATTCTCTGGCCAGCGCCAGCAAACCAAGCAACGTGTCATCTGCAAGCAACAGCAAAATGTGTATTTGAGTCCGACATACACGTAAAAAAATGGAATGGAAGAATTTCCATAAAAGACAAAAAGTGAGTTGGCAGTGATGTTGGTTTCAATTCAATTGTTGTTTTTTTTGGTTGTTGTTTTTATCTTCTAATAGTTAACTGAAATTTCCCAAAAAAATATGTTTAATATATTTTGTCAACATTCTTGCTTCACGTACTTCTCCCCTCCACCAACTAACGCAATATTGATGTTACTGCTTTAAACGTAACTAGTATTTCACTTCCTTCATATCTGACAAACGTTTTTGTGTGTCAAGGTGACTAATAAGATAACACATGATAGCAAAGATCGATGGAAACGTTTAGTAACCCTTAACAAAATGCAAAAGAAAAACAACAGAAAGCTTTGGCCATTTCCTTGGACAAATAAAACAACAACAACAACACGACGAGTACTATCCTTTAAAATGGACTTAATATAGTTGGGTTAATCACAGCTAGCTGTCATTCTTGTATTTTTTTTTCTCTGTTATCAATTTAAATCAAGCAGCCAGAATAAAGAATTTTCTTCACAGAAGACATTTCACGTACCTGTGATCTCAAACACATAGGCAGGATGAATCTGTGTGAAGAAGGCGACAACGTCACTGTACTTTTTTCCAGGCAGGGGAATTTCTTTGGCGTCTTTCTCGGCGAAATCTCCAAACAACATTTGCTTGAACACTGGAGAACTCATGGCCAGGAGCGTTTTGTTGAAATGAATCTTATTTTCTTCCACGATAAAAGCAATATCCGTCATTTCACCAGGCTCTGAAAACGGCGCCGGTATTTCTGGTTCTTCTTCGCTGCTGGATTGAGCTTCCACAGAACTGTCCATGTTGTCAACCTCCGCCATTGTCAACGTGAAAATGGATTAACTGTGATTTTCAAGGTACCCGACGAAAAGAAGCCATGAATTCAATTGGCCTGTTTCACTTCGCTGAGCTAAACCGAGAAAAAAAACCTACAACATAGTTACATGTATCTACCAAAAGCTTCGCCGTTCTCTCTCTCTCTCTCTCTCTCTCTCTCTCTCTCTCTCTCTCTCTCTCTCTCTCCCTCTCTCTCTCCCTCTCTCTCGCTCTCGCTCTCTCACTATTTTCAGTAAATCTCCAAGTAATGTTTCAGCGGAGGCAACAAACAATAACCCTACACCGGACAACTGTTGTGTTGAAAATTTGATTGCTGCGCCTACCTGTGTTACCTGTAATCACAATTATGACGCTTCAGTGATTTCTGCACGTGCTAAAGATCGGTTTAACCGTGCTAGTGTTAATGCTGTAGAAAGTGTAGTACAAGAACTCTCAAGATCACGCACGGATGTAGGTACGATTCAACATACGCCTGATAGTACATTGATCAACGAAAACGATAAACGATCAAATAGGCCCACTACACGAGATATGCTCATTTGCAATTCATTACTAAATGATAATGCTGATGAGAGTGATAATGCGATGGGAACAGTTGCTCCTCAGAACAGTTGTACTTTTCTCCATTGGAATATCGGGGTGTGAATTGGAAAACTTAATGACTATAATTTTGTCAGTTATATACAATCGTTTGACTTTATATGCCTTGTTGAGACTTTTTGGTAATCTAATCTAACAATTTTTTTATTATTATTTTATTATTATTATTATTATTATTATTATTATTTTTTAATGTCTTATCAGCTTGCTGGAAAAGACAATAAACAAACAGAACAGAACAGTTGAGACTTTTGTAAAAGATTTTAAATCATCGCTGTTTGCGGATCATACTGTGGTTGTCAAATCCTCAGTCGATCTAGGTAGGGAGGGGAGGGAATCGGGTGTGTATTGTATGTCTGTTTCGTTCTACACTTATGAAATACATTCGTCATTTGGATGGTGGTGGTGCTGGTGGTGGCGGTTGTCCTGGTAATTTTCTTTCATTTATTTTTGATAAAAGATTGTTTGGTCTGTCGGCTGATCACTGATGTACTGTTTGTTTGTACTTATGTTCCCCTTGATTATGTTCCCCCTCATAACTCTTGGTTCTACGCGCATGTTTATATAGATAATGGGATTAATTTGTTGGAAGATTATTTGGTTGATTGCCTTTGTACGCATGGCAAAATGCCTGTGCTGTTGTGCGGCGATTTGAACGGCAGAACTTTTAATGTTTTCCCCGAGGTCTACGACGAAAGTTCGTTGTTTGACTGTACATCAAAAACTAATGACTCGAACTTTGTTCGATGTTCTCAGGATACGGTGTTAAATTCATATGGGAAATGTCTGTTAAATTTTGAATGGTGCTTGTAATGGCGATCAAGAGGGTCGTTACACATTCATCAGTGACTTTGGAAACAGTGTTAATGATTACTTCCTAGTCTCACGTGATTTGTTTGATGCCATATTTGACACATGCCACTTGACCGTTGCTGATCATACGGAGTCCCAACACATGCCACTGGTATTCACAGTACCTATACATAGTAACATTGAACAATCTAAAACGAAGAAAACTGGTAAGCAGATATTGGAAAAGTTTTCCTGGAATTCTGATTGTGAGCAGCAGTATCGTGATGAGCTGAAAGGTGACGAGTTCAAGGACAAACTAGAGCATGCAGCAGGTTTTTAAGAAGTTAATGTTAATGATGCTTTGAACGTGTTCAATGATGCAATGAAAGACTGTGCGTCGTGTATGATGTCTAAAATCGTGTTAAATACAGGTCCCGGTAAACATGATTGGTTTGATTATGACTGTCTTCTCGCAAGGCGTAAGGAAGCTGTTAAGGAAACTTCGTAAATCGTTAGAATCTGCAGATAGGCACACTTATTGCAAAATAAGACGAGTATACAAATACATGTTACATAATAAAAACGAAATTGTATAATGACGTTTTGTTTAATAATCTTATGAATGCTGTTAAGAACCAAAAGGACTTTTGGCAGCAAATGAAGAACCTGTCTAGTATTAATGTTCAACAGAACAATATAACAGTGGACGATTGATTTCAGCATTTTAAATGTATCCTAGAAAAAGATGATTTTATTGATTATGTTGGTGTTGATGATGATGTTGAAAATAATGATGACGTGGTGGTGATGATGATGAAATATGAAGTTATTCTTGCAATTAGAAAACTTAAGAATAAAAATGATGCTGGACCTGATCAATTAATTGGTGAATTTTTCAAATTTTCTGGTGATACAGTAGTTGAATTTCTGGTAAAATTATTTAATACATTGTTTGATACAGGTAGTTATCCTCAAAATTGGTGTAAATCAATAATGTTGCCGTTATTTAAGAAAGGTGACATAAATGACCCGACTAATTATAGAGGACTTTTTCTACGTGATGTTAGCAGTAAATTATATGGTTCTATTATTAACAGTAGGTTTCAAGATTGGATAAAGTTAAATAACATAACGGGTGAATACCAAGCAGGATTTAAACAAGATTACTCTACTATGGACCATATTTTTACACTGCTTGCTGCTGTGCGAAAAAAACAATTCTCAAGTAATTGCAAATTATACGTTGCCTTTATTGACTTCGAAAAGGCTTTTGACAGCATTTCTAGAAAATTACTTTGGCCGATTTTGATGAAGAATGGTATAAAGGGTAAGCTGTATCGATGTGTTAAAAATATGTACTCACATGTCAAGGCTCAGATAAGATGTGGTGCTATGTTTTCTGATTGTATTAACTGCACAAAGGGCGTAAAGCAGGGAGATGTATGTAGTCCTATTTTGTTTTTTCTTTTTGTAAACGAGCTAGCTCTTGATCTTATTAATAATGGTAAACATGGTGTTGCTTTATCTGCTGAAGTCATTGAGTTATTTATTTTGCTTTTTGCAGATGATATTGCCTTAATGGCTGAAACAGTTGTTGGTCTGCAGTTAGAGTTAAATAATGTATATTCTGCTGCGGCAAAATTACAGTTGAAAGTCAATATGGGCAAGAGCAGTATTCTTGTTTTTCGTAAGGGTGGGTATTTAGCAGCTCGTGAAAAATGGTATTTTGGTGCTCAGAAAATGGAAGTAGTAAATTCATACAAATATCTTGGGTTATATTTCTCCACTAAGTTGAGTTTTAATTTTTCTTGTCATGGCCTGGTTTCTAGAGCAAAACGAGCTGTATTAAGTATTTTAAGTAGTCTATTTAAATTTGATAAAGCGTCTGTCCATGTTTTTATGGAAATTTTGTATTTAGTTAGAAAATAGTGAACCCTACCAGATGACAAAAGAGTATGCATATCGGGTGATGTCACCACGGTGACGTTATAATTTGTTGTGCTTTTTTTGCAATCCTATTTTCTCCCAAACTGCTGAATGGATTTGGTTCAAGTTTGAGATATACTTAGACCATCTCTTTGCCTACAAGGCAATATCCAAACTTATGCAAATTGAGTGATCTAATCATTGTGATCTAATTTAAAAATAAACATAAATTTCTTTTATAATGTGTATATAATTAAGAGTGTATTGATGCCTTAAAACTAAATGAAAACTATGGATAAAGATTAACATTTTTTTGTAAACCTTCCTTTAATTTAAAACAAAAACATCCCCCCCCCTCTCTCTCTCATCTGAAACTACAGAAGAAAATTGGTTTTTAATTTGCGTTTCTTTAATATTCCCCCCTCTTCCACCCACCTCACTTTCCCCACCCCCTCACACACTTTACCCTATCTGGCTAGTACTGTTTTGTTTTTAAATTTATAAATAACCTCTGTGTTTCTTGTGCGTCTGCTTGCAGATTTGGGCGGTCTGCCGTCCGATGTGTCTTGTTAGTTATTCGTTGCTTACAGGGTCCAGCGGAATGCAAAGAGCCGAATCAGGACCACAAAATCAAGACCACAACTTCGCTGAAAGAGGACTCACCCTTGATCCGAATAAAAGATCTGCCGAAACAACCCTAGTGGTAACACTGAAGGCACTCCACCAGCCGGTCACTTTACAATAAAGACGTCCCATGCAGGGGCGGCTGAGGCTATACTCTAATTTATCGAACCCCCGTTTTACAAAATCAAAATAGAATACAAACCTCATTATAAAATATCAACAAAACACCTAAACATAAATTGCCTACATTGCCAAATAATAACATCATAGGAAGCCCCAGTGACCATCTGCCAGAAAGAGCCCAATAATCCATAGCTGATCCAACAGACCTCACACACAAATGAGGATTTTTGTCCCAGAAGAGTTTTTAAGAAAAAAAAGTAGGTGACTGATCTAGCGAAGAAGAAGGTAGTATAGTACATTGATAGAACAGAGTAGGAATGAGAAAGAACAAAGGAGAAAGACAGCGACAGTGGGAATTTAAAGCACTAAATTTCCAGAAAGCGGGGATACTATTTATACTGAAACCCCCGGCACCCCCACGGGGGAGAAGCCTTGTTCGTCCTGTTGTTGAATGACCTGTGATAGAGTGCTTTGTCCGTGGTGATGTAGACTGTCATACTTTTGTTTCCCCTTCCACAGTTTTTAATTGGGGACTCCGTGGAATTTAGTACTTTATTGTTGCCTAGTGCTTCGATATAGTCTAAGCATTTGTCAACCTTTTCATGAGTGAATGTTTGTTATTGCCTTTTCTTACACGTTTATTGCAATTTGTTGTAGTACTGTCAGCAAAGCATGTCTTAATTTTTATTTTGGAGATAAGAATTCTTAAATCTTGAATCTTGATATATGGCTTATTAAGTTGTTTAGTATGAGAGTATAAACCGAGGTCTAATATGTGCATGCGTTCCGGATACACCAATACACACCCAGCATGCACTATTTAGCCTATGTTTCTATGTCCTGGGTGGCCCTGCTCTTGCGGCTGCGGCACTTTTGCTGAGAGGACAGCCCGAATTTTGCCCGTATGGGTGACGTAGATTAAATAAAAGATAGTTACACCAGGGTTTTGCTCTATTTCCCAAACCGTGAGCCGTGTTAGTTACAAAAAGCTAGTTGAAAGCCCAGAGGACTGTGACGTGAAGGAACAATCTGGGGTTGTATTCATGAAGCACCCAATGAATAAATCCTCGAAGCTGTAGGTAAATTCGTACCCCACCGTACGTCTTCACGGATTTATCCACTGGGTAGCTGCTTCATGACTGCTTCTCTAACCTACCGTTCTCTCCAACTGATGTGGAGGCTGTGCTTACATCTGCAGCAAACTCCATTACAAGCTGTCGGTTTGCGATCATTCCTATGTGGTGTTTTTTTTTTTTAATTGCTGTACCTTTACTTTGGGATGGATTTAATTTACATGTAAACCTATTTATTGAATGTTTTTGCAGCAACACATTCTAACACGACCTACAGGTTTTTTAATTTGCATTTAACCTTGGTGGTTGGTTGCTCAGCTTCTGACACATTGCAGCTGTTGCAAATTTAGAGAAGTTGAATACAAGTTTGAAAAGTTCACAATGCAAGCAGACGATTTTGCACTAGCACTACGCTGACTATACATGTAGTAAGTCGATCGGGGTTTCCCGAACTTTCTCATTTCTACAGGGATCATCCAAACCAAAAGCACTTTCTGTTTGATAGTTTCGTGGTGTGGTTAGCACGCTCGGCAGGCGTGGGTGAGTAGGATAGGGTGGTGAGGAATGTGTGAGAAAGACAGACAACTTAAAGGTCAAAGTCTCATCCATCCTCCCGAACACAACGTAATAGATGTTCTTAGAAACACACATACACTTGCAAATCCTTGATTGATTTATTGTTGCTTTAGGTCCAGCGGACACTTCCGAGCCAAATCAGGACCGGACAACCCCCGATCCGCATAAAAGATCTGCCGAAACAACCCTAGTGGGAAAATTGAATGCCCTCCACCGGCCAGTCACTTTACAATAAAGACATCCCACGCGGGGGACGGTTGAGGGTTGACCTCAACTACGCGAACACCCCGGTTACAAAAACAAAATAGAATACAACCATCATTATAAATCATCAACAAAACACATACATATAAAATGCCTATAGTGCGAAATAATACAATCATAGGAAGCCCTAGTGACCACCCGGCAGAAAGCGTCCAACACTCCCAAGCTGATCCAACAGACCTCATACACAAACAAGGAGTCTTGTCCAGGAAGAGTTTTCAAGAAAAAAGGTAGGTCATTGATCTAGCGAAGAAGAAGAAAGTATAGCAGAGTGATAGGACAGATCAGGAATGGGAAAGAGCAAATGATGAAGACAGCGACAGTGGAAATTTAAAGCACTAAATTTCCAGAAAGTGGGGATACTATTTATACTGAAACCCCCGGCACTCCAACGGGGGGAACTGTTGACGCAGTGAATTAGTCATGCCTACAAAGGCAAGACAGGTTTTCAACTGGGGCTTTCACTGTTCCCTTTATAGGTTAGAACAATCTACAGTGACAAGATTGCTCATGACCCCAAGGGGTTGCAAATCCTTGGTAGACACAAACAGACAGAGAGAGAGAGAGAGAGAGAGAGAGAGAGAGAGAGAGAGAGAGAGAGAGAGAGAGAGAGAGAGAGAGAGAGAGAAAGAAAGAAAGAAGAAGAAAACCTCCATGCAAACAAAACTATTCAAAGGCTCATTGTCAATGTGCATATTTATCGTTTAAGTATAGGTGTCTTGTACTCATAATCAGTATAAATATTATTCAAATCAAACACAAAACATACATTTGTATTAACCCACTAGATCTATATATCACCCCAAAAAAGTTAAATATGAAAAAAAAAAACACCACATAAATGTATACCTTAATGCAATACAAAAGAACCTCATTGCCCTAATAATACACATTAATGTTGGCTTTGCTTCACTGCAAACATAACAACACAAATCTAAAGCAGTCACATCGGACATAATACCAAAATATAAAATAACAAAACATCCACATCAGCATCAATGTCAGTCTAGCAGTAGTAGTACATTTATTTAGGTTCATTTTTGTGATACTATTATCTATTGCCAAGTGATACTGATTTGTTTGGTTGATTTTTTAAATACTATATCTATTGCCAATACTGATTTTATTTTTAACACTTTATTGTCCCTTTTAATCGGGACATTCTGGGCCGTCTCTACGGGGCCTGTGGCGCGCCCAAACTCAACCTACCTAATATTAGTTGTGTTTTTGAAATTTTGCTGGGGGAGCAAACCGGAGTACCCGAAGAGAACCCCAGTCGAAAATAAATAATATTCGGACAAACATAACGACCAGATGCTAAATCGATCCCACACCTGTCAGGCGCCATGGGTTTCTGGCCTGTGGACAAGGCAAGTTAGTCCCGCCTTAGCCCACTTGGCCACAACGCTAACAAAAATGAAAGGGCAAGCGTGTCATTTGAGAATATTGGGGAAGGTGTATTCGCAGCCTGTGGCGCGCCCATTCGACAAATAGAACACCTAAATGGCGACGAAATGCCATAATATAAAATGGATACACACTTATCACACTTATTTGAAAAACAAGGACAACTCAAAGGGAAATATCCACAGAAATAACACACTAGGGTAACTAGAAATAACTGAAATAAAGGCTAGTGTACTATCTGCTCCATACTGATTATTCCCAAAGAAAAAATGTTTCTCTGCATTTTGTCATGATCCAATCTCAATTTTTGTGTCTTTGTTCATCAGTCTGACTCTCTTTCTCTCCCTTCCCCCTCTCTGTCTCCCTATTCTCTTATGCGTATTTCTCAAAATAACAAACACCGTTTTCGATTTTCTCAAAAAAAAAAAAAAAAAAAAAGTTTTCCTTTGGTAATAACGAAGAGTCAGAAGTACATTTTCTGTTTACCTGTCCAATATACATACAATTAAGAAACCAATTTTTACCAGCGATCCACAGAAATTCAAAATAATAAACACTACAAATCGGACTGCAAGTCTTGAAACATGTAGGTATTTCTTGTGTTAAAATTGAGAGAGAGAGAACCTTCCACAGTGTATCTCTATATAATTCTAATCCAGTTGTGCTCTCATTTAAGCCTGAACTGATACATTGTTTTTGGATTTTTATCTGTATCTCATTAGCATATGCTGCTTTGTGTAACAGAATGAACAAAGTAGAAATTAAAAGAAAAGAAAAAAAAAGAGAAAATGAACAGAAAATAAAAAAAAAACAAGTGCAAGGAAACGAATAGTTTTAAAAACGGGGTGGGAGGGAAGGGGTGTGTGTGGGAGGAACAGGGGGAGGGAGAACCAATAACAATGAAAAAAACATAAAACATAGACAAAACAAGTGAAATAAATTTTTAAAAAAAGAAAGGGGAAAAAAAGACTTAGTTTTTTTTTGTAATTGTTTTTGCTATCTTTTTTTGTTTGTTTAAATGGCCCAAATGTTATTAATACGTGTTCTTGTGGTCGTTGAAGCTCTGATTTTTACATTTGCTGTTTTGTTCTTGTTATATTTGTATTAAAAAAAATCGTGTTAATGTTTAATATTTGTGTACTGTTGACAAGAGAAGAGGGAGATGGAGACTTAATGTGGTGGTTATAGTCAGTCAGTGTCAGTCCCTTTTTCTGTGTCTCTCTGTGTGTCTGTCTCTGTCTCTCTCTCGCTATTTTCAATGACAATTGTCCCATCCAGCTTTCGAAAAGAAAAAAAGAAACATCGAAAAGAAATTTTAAGCTCATTTACAATCCCACGTTGCTTAAGGTTTTGCTTACAGAAATTAAAGTCTGCTTAAAGTTCTGACAATACTGACACTTCCTGGATCCACTACCATGTTTCTGAGCATCCCTCACAGAAACACGCACTTCTCGCAGCACATTCTCCAACGAACTACATTTCTTCTCCACGTCAGCACATCGTGATTTCAGGATCTCCAAGTAGGCGAGTGACGGCCGTGACGTGTATGTTTCGCATCCTGTGATTTTATCAATAGGTTGTTTAGCAACCAACGACACCAACCGGGGAAGGAGCTGTTTGAATTCGTATTCATCACAGGTTTTAACGTACAGCAGCAAGCGGTCCAAGTTCCAAGCTGCGGAAGAGAATAATTATGACTATCATCAGTATAGTGTCACAATTAGAGAAGGAGAGCATGAAGATTTTGGTAAACTTGTATGACCAATGTCACTTCAGCAACTTTAGCAACAATCATATTGTATTCCATTGCATTGCTTACACTGTATTGTATTGTTAGTACTGTATTGTAAGCTTTCGCTGTTGGTTCGAAAAATGCTGACCTAAGAGAATTCGACTTAAAAGTTAGTTCTAGCAAGGGAATAGCATAACTGGTACTATTTAGTTGGTAACGTGTGACCTCTACAGTTAAATTCGGTGAAGTCGGTGGCTAGTTTCGAATTGTTTATCTGATGCCTGATGTTGACAGTTGATGTATGGTACTGGGGAAAAAAAACAACTAAAATAATGCAACCACCACTAGGCAGAGGGAGGAAGCCTTTTTCCATGTTGGGGAAGAGCGTGCGTCGGCCAGGTGAGAGGGGAGGTAGTACACCTTAAGAACTGGCGTAGTCCGTGACATAAGGGCAGTATTGCTCGTTTGTAGAAAGTGCTGATGGCCACTACAGATTTGATTGGAACAAGGCAAGATAGGTTAGAGTTATATAAGAACGAACTAGCAGGAGTTCGGGAAGCCGATGGATAGATGAACAATAGAGTTCAGGTAGAAAACAGAAAAGAAGCCTATCCTATCCTATCCTATCCTATCCTATAACTCGGAGGTTGTAACTGCACCACGTTTAACCAGTGTAATCTTTCCCTGTCCTCAGCAACCCTGATTGTTTCGCTCAATGTCAAACCAGTCTATTCTCGAATGTTGTCCTTCCACTTCGTTTTCCGTCTCCCTCTTCTTCTACCTCCTTGCACTGTGCCTTGCAGGATGGTCTTTGCAAGACCTGATGATCTGGTGACGTGGCCATATCATCGGAGTTTCCTTTTTTCAACACTGTGAGCAGGTCATCGTGTTGTCCAATGGCTTGTATGATGGTCTGTAGGACTTCGTCGTTGGTGATGTGCTGGGTATAGGAAATACCCAGACGTCTCCTGTAGCACCTCATCTCCATGCTTTGTATTCTTCATTGTAGATCTGCTGTGAGGGTCCATGTTTTGCAAGCGTATATTAAGATGGAGATGATAAGGGAGCACAGCAGTCCTACCTTGGAATGTAGGCTGATGGTCCTGTATTTCCAAATTGGCTTCAACCTAGCCAGGGCAGCAGTTGTTTGTGCGATCCTGGAGAGGACTTCCTGTCGGGACCCATTGTCTGATGCAATGGCTCCTAAATATTTGAAGTAATGCACTGTGTCGAGGGATTGGCCTTGGACTTTAATGTCCATGTTGATGCCATTGGTGTTGTTGGTCATCACTTTGGTCTTCTCTGCAATTATTTGCATTCCGTAGGCTCTGGAGGTGGTGTCAATCCATCAATGTCATCCGCAAAACGAAGGTTGGAGATTGCTCTTCCCCCTATGCTGACAATGCCTTCGTGATCTGCAATGGCATCTGACATTATGCGCTCTAGGAAAATGTTGAAGAGTGTTGGAGAGATTGGGCATCCCTGACGCACACCGTTTGTTGTTCTGAACCAGTTCCCGATGGCGCTTTTGTGGAGGACTGCACTGGTAGCTTTGTCATACAGGCTTTTGATGACTTCAATAATTCTAGGAATGGTGCTGTTCAATCTCAGGGTTGCCCACAGAGCTGCATGCCAGACTCGGTCAAACGTCCTTTTGAAGTCTACGAACACATGATATAGATATTGTTGATGCTGTAAGTATTTTTCGCAGATTATTCTCACACCGACTCAACCAAAGCTTTTAGGTTTTGAGGTTAGTTCAGCCAGGCTAGCTATAAATAGCATCGCCGATAGCTTCGCCGGTGCTTCTTTCATTTCCTTTCACTGGAAGGGATTGTGTAGGCAAGCTATAAATAGCCCGCAGCCAGCAAAATGTGGGTGAACCAAAGAGTGCTGCTCACATAGGCATTGAGCTGGTGTGTTCTGAGGTTGTTTAGTGGTACTTTGCCTTGCCCTAAAGCCTGCTTGTTCTTCAGCTATGATTTGTTCAGATTGGGGTTTGAACCTGTTGAGTATTATTATCAGGAGGACCTTGCTGGGATGGCTGATGAGGCTGATGGTGCGGTAATTTTCACACTCCTGAAGGTTACCGTTTTGGGGAAGAGTGATGACAAGCGATTGGGTCCATGGTGTAGGCCACTCCCCACTCTGCCAGATCTTGTTACAGATAATGGTGAGGACATATATCATCGCTTCTCCTCCTGCTTGTAGCAGTTCCGCGGGTATGTTGTCCACTCCCGCTGACTTCCCTTTCTTCAGTGACTGCACTGCAGCCTCAACTTCTTCTCGAAGAATTTGGAGGATTTCTACTTCTTCTCTGTTCTCAGGACATGCTAGAACTGATGGGTCTCCGTTTGGTGTGTGGTTGTAAAGGTCAGAGCAGTACTCTGTCCATCTGTCCAAGACTTCTTGTTCTTCTGTAAGGCATATGCTAGACTTGCCTTGAGCTGTTTAACACTTGTCAGCCGCTTCACAGTCTGGTAGGTCTTCTTGCTGTTGTTCTTGTTCAGACTTTTCTCTATTTCCTGGCATTGATCCAGTTCTCCTTTGCGGTGCGAATGCCTTTTCGGATGTCATTGTTGATTTTTAGGTAGGCCTCAGCTTCCTGTGCCGTGTGGCATCAAATATTTATGCCACCTCCGGGTCTTGCAGTTTGTCCAGATCGAACTTCAGTCTAGTGCACTTTTCTGTGTTTACTCTCTACAAGTGGAGCCGGAAAGACATCATCACGGGATCAAGGTCACTTCCGATATCTGCTTCTGGAAAAGTGCGTGTCCTGCCAATGTTGATGCTTGATCTGAAGCGTTTGTTGACCATGATGTAGTCGATCTGGTTGTGATGCTCCCCGACGTGACTGTGCCATGTCCATCGTCTGGAGTTTTTGTGGAGACCAAGCGTGTTTGCCAGTACCAGATTGTTGTATCTGGCAAACTCCAGGAGTCTCATACTCCTGTCATTTGTCTCCTTGTTGCAGTGGGGTCCACATGTGTCTGTCCAGTTGTGGTGCGCATCTTGGCCAACCTTGGCATTCCAGTCGCCTTCCACTATGACTATGTACTTCTTCGGCACTTGATCAAGAACAGGCTATAGATTTTCATAGAAATTTTTCCACTTCGCTGTCGTCAAAGTCTGATGTTGTGGCATAGACCTGGATGATGGTGATGTTGAAAGGGGCTGCTCTCAGACGGATGGTAATGAGTCTACTGGAGACTGGGCGGCAACCCATGACAGTGGCTAGAATGTTCTTGTGGACCAAGAATCCCACGCCGTTTTCGTGCCTGTCATCTCTACCGCTAAAATAAAGCGTGTGGCCTTTGTCAGTCTTTGTTTCACCTATGCTTTTCCAGTGCAGTTTGCTGATCCCTAAAATGTTCCACCGATAGTGGTCCAGCTCGTGGGCCAGTTCTTCTAATTTTCCCTTTGCATTTAGGGTCCTGATATTCCAGGTTCCTATGACGATGTTGTTTCTGGTGCGGATCTTGCTAAGTTGTTTATCAGTAGCACACTTATCACCTCCGTCTTGGTGGTCAACAGAAGGCGCGGTCCTTGGTGACTCGGGCGACGACCGATCCGTTATGGAGTGAATGGTTTTATTCATCATGCAGTGTGTCTTGGGCAAGAAAGACCTGGCAATGCCCAATCCTCTACAGGCTGTTGGCCACAGCCGATATCCACGAATACAGTGTGGCTTGCCTTGACCCCGAGCACGTGGTCGTTGAACCTGTAGTAACATGAGGTTTCTACGTCCTGGCCGGTGACTTCTGTTTAGAAAACTTTCGACCAGTGATGCCGTGCTGCCATCACCCCCTGTTAGTCGCCTCTTACGACACGCCGGGAAACGTTGGGTCTATTCTATTCAGTGCCCGAACACACAGAAAAGAAGCAGGGTAAGGTAAGAAAGGGAGGGGGAGGGGGAGGGGGCAGGAGAGAGGCGGATTCCAAATTGTGGCCAGGTTCCAGAACCCGAGGGTGTCCAGGGGTGAAGACATTGTCAAGGGAGGGAGTCTGGGAGAGGGGAGAGGGTGAAGCCCCCCATGACACTGAAGAAAATGTAACTTTATGATATGATACTATGGTTAATCACTAGAGTAAATCTATTTGTATTTCATGTATATACGTTCGTATCCTTTAGATAACTCAGTATTAGTACAACACTGTACTTCAAAGAATGCATAATAATAATAATAATAATAATAATAATAATAATAATAATAATAATAATAATAATAATAATAGTATTATTATTAATAATAACAATAATAATAACAATAATGCTTTATTGTCCCTTTTTATCGAGATAATCTGGGCCGCCTCCCCTGGGGAAGGCGTAGTCGCAGCATGTGGCGCGCTCAAACCCAACCTACCTAATATTAGTCTTTTTTAAAACCAATTTGCTGGGGGAGCAAACCGGAGTACCCGGAAAAAAAACCCGAAGCGTTGCCCGAGTCGAAAGTAAATAATATTCAGAGAAACATAACGTTCAGATGCTGGATCGATCCCCCACCTGTCAGGCGCCATTGGTTTCTGGCCAACGGACAAGGCAAGTTAGTCTCGCCTTAGCCCACTTGGCCACAACGCTAGCTATTGTATTGTATTGATCCGACATGCCACATTACACATTAACCTGTTTGTGATAGGAAATCACGTTCAGCTTCAGCGGTCTTGAGTGTCAGGTACTCCTCACACTTGTTACGCACTGACTGCACCTGGTATTCTCTGGACATCCCCAACAGACCCAGCAACGTGTCATCTGTAAACACAAACACACACACACACACACACACACACACACACACACACCCACACCCACACACACTGTCTTCGCGCGTATCCAACAGAGCATAAAAAACAGAAACCTATTGTTCTATCAGTCTAACAGTGTCATAACCTGACTCCCGATCTTATGTCTGTTTAGTCTTGTCAGTTGTCACGCTTCAGTTGGCAAACTTATTGTCGCACTTGGACTAGAACG
This sequence comes from Oncomelania hupensis, assembly GCA_036898135.1. NCBI lineage: Eukaryota > Metazoa > Mollusca > Gastropoda > Littorinimorpha > Pomatiopsidae > Oncomelania > Oncomelania hupensis. The sequence goes on from JBAHVR010000134.1 coordinate 55,682, forward strand.
GCAATTATTCGCGATTACGCGACATTATCAGGTCTTTAACACCTTCGGGCCCTCCTGCTCTCTTTGTCAAAGTGTTAAACATGTCTAATTACACGTGTATTTATTGTTTTCTATTCACACGTTGTTAAAGTGTGCATAAGACTACGAGGAACTGTCAGTGACAGCAGTAAACTTCGTTTCTCTGTCTGTTTTCTAAGAAAATAAAACAGATTCAGACTGTCGGCGGATTTTCCACCAGCTGTTAGGTCCTATGACCCCCGTGGATTGGTCTGCGGAATCTCTTGAGCTTCATGGCAACCATCACTTTTTATCTTTTTTGAAGTTGTGTCCCCAACTGTGTAAGCAACACGGTCATTCATTGACAATTAATCCAAAGATAAAATGTATGAGTTTAAACAAGATTATCAGGAACTAATTCTCCCTCTAGAAGAAAAACTCAAACTCGATAATGAATGGTTATGATTTTTTTTCACCACGATCAAGGTTTGTCAATTTTACGGTCAGACTCTGTGACTGTGAGTGCGTGGGGAAGAAAATAAAATCAAGCAGCCAGCATCATTCACTGTGATTCAGCGAAAAACAGGCCCTCCCAAAGATCCGCGGAAGAAACTCAAGAAATATAAAAAACAACATTATTTTACTTTCAAAAAAGCAGCTCAGTTTACAAGATCCTTTGGCATCAGATGCTTTTAAAAGCCTTTACCTTGGCATTATTTTGAGAAAAAAAAGTGCAAATTGAGCGCGAACGGAAGAGGAATTAACCACCTGGCAGCCAAAGAGCTTTTCCCGGTGACGCTCCCGGTATAGACCATGTTCACACAATGGGACCAATGGCGATCGAGATCGCACTCATAAATAACCAATCAAAACCATTGAGAAGGAAAAACTTTTTGCACCAGGGGGGGGGGGGGAAAGCGAAATGTGCAACAACTGTTTGTCTTCAACTGCACTTCATGGATAAAAATTTTATTTTACAAGAAATACCTGTAGATCTAGACCTGATAAATTAAAAAAAAAACAACAAACAAACAATAAACAACCTAATTTGGAGGTACATGAAACTCTGTGGTGAGTGAGAATTAGTATAGTTTTTTTTTCTTCTTTCTTCTCCTTTTCTCCCTCCTTTTTTTTTTACCAGGGGTGTGTGCACGTGCACAAGTGCACCCCCCCAAAATCCGCCCCTGAAATAATAATACAACTACTAAAAATAATACAACAGCCGCACCAACAATAATGTTTGTTTCTTTAATTTAACGTCTATTCACCTAAGTGATTTTAGATTTGATGGGAGCAGGGGGGAAATATTAAACAAATAATGAATGGTCATAATGAAGCGAAAAAGGGATTAAACAAAGTACACAAACCTGAACAATTAAACAATCAACTTTGTAAAATAATTAGAAATTATACAAATTACGTCCAATATAACTACTAACCAATCCTTGTAAAATAATCTTCATGATGTACAGGATCCAGCGGGCTGTAATAAGCCGAATCAGGATCATTATATCTCATATAATTATGTAATTCAATGTTCTGAATTTATACATCTATAATATTCCATGTTCTTAATTTATGCTCCATAGAAACAATCTATTAGATCTAGTAAATAATCTGTACTGACTGTTGTTGTTTTTTTTTTACAAAAAACATCCAACAGGACTGTATATTAATGATTTTGCAATTGATATCCAGTAAATAATATTTTTATCCTGAATATTTCGAATATGTTGTGGAATATATTGCGCTATTGCACTGCATTCATTAATGAGATGATTAATAGAAATTGCTTGTTTGCAAATGCAAGCAACTTCCTTACAGTATTTTGTCCTCCACGAGTTCAAAGCAAGACGATATGCTAAACTGATAACAGTCCGCGAGGAATGTAACATTCCATTATATAATTTAATGCAAGGAATTTTATTTTTTATAGTTTTCTCAATTATACGATATACTTCATTTTTTGAGAATGGAATATCGAGCTGAAGAACAGTACTTCCATTTGTTGCCCCTTTTTTTGCAATCCTATCAGCCCAGTCATTATGATTTAATCCGCTATCCACCAACAATAAGACTAATAATATATGGTAACACTGATCACAATAATAATAACAATACTACTGCAACTAATAATAATAATAACAACAAGAAGGATACAAAACCAAGCTTCATGATGATCTAGGGGAACAAAATTAGTGAGGATAATGATAACAAGAACGACACTACAACCGAATGAACTAATTGATAAAATCTCTGACCACAGTTGAGTAGAAAATACACCACATTCTCACATAACTATTTGCAGCAGATGTGGATAAACGCTCAGAAGCAAAGTGCCTCCTTTATTACAAGGGTGAGCATTCTTATCGTTGGTGCGTGTCGTTTGCCAGTCGGATGGCTGTTGGTAGGTAGGAATTCCTGAAGCGTCGTGCGACACTTCATGGAAAGGAAGCGCCCCTCGCTGCGCTGGGAGACACAGGCAGAGACTGCCTCATGCAGGGGATGCGCCTCGTTGTTGCGGATGCGACGTAGCTTGGTGATGCAAGTGCGTTCGTGGACGCCAGCCAGCGACCGCACATCCCTCCCCATCAGCTGGGAGGCCTGGATGGTGATTTTCTCCAATCGATCCATGTCGCCCTCATTGGCGGAGCTGAAATAGGACAGCTGGTTGTACAGGGCGACACTCTCGATGACTGACTGGTAGAGGAGGAACAAGATGGTGTTGTTCACTCTGAACTGCCTCAGTTTCCGGAGGAAGAATAGTCGCTGGCTGGCCTTCTTGCAGATGATGTCGACGTTGGGTGACCAGTCCAGCTTGTCGTCGATGACGGTCCCTAGGTACTTGTAACTTCATAGTCTGGTAGGCCTTCTTGCTGTTGTTCTTGCTCAGACTTTTCTCTATTTCCTGGCATTGATCTTCTATCCAGTTATTCTTTGCTGTGCGCATGCCTTTTCAGATGTCACTGTCGATTTTTCGGTTGGCATCAGCTCCCTGTGATGTCTTCTTTTCTTTTTTTTATCTCTCTTCATTTATCACACAGGTTCAAAAGTTCAGGTGTGATCCACAGTTTCTTCTTTGGCCGGTGCTTTCCAAGAATCGCCGTGGCGGCATTTGTCGACAATATCCAGATATAGCCCCCTATACAATATTAGTTACATATTTCCGACGGAAAGAAGGTATTTATATTGTCTGCAATGTGGGTGTTCATGTATATTATGGCATTCGTTGTGTTAATAGAATGTAAAAAACTGAAAAAAAGAAAAAACGCCAAATGATTTTGGAGCTGTTACAATGATGAGGGGGCTATATCTGGATATTGCCCATTTGTCACAGATGAGTTGAAGGTGGTGGTCATGGTGTGGACATCTATAGCTTCCAAAATGAGCAGTGGGGTCTCTTTTCCTGCCTCGGGGACACTATCTGTTACGTCTCAACTTCGAGTGTCAAGGGAGAGAGGCAGGGTAGATTTAAGAGTGATATGATTCACGTGGCTACTTAGCGGTCCAGTGGCACCGGTCAAGTGTCCATGTGAGCTAAGTTACTTTCTTTATAGCGAGTTCGGCATGATTGTATCGGGAGTGAACGTCTCAAGGATGTTAAATTTTTAACTGCGAACAGTCCCCTAGAGAGCTGGTAAATTAACGTCAGGTTTTGTTTTATACTATCTGTTTTAGTGTTTATCTCTAAGCTAAGTTACAAAATCTTTGTTGTCAACATTTCTGATATTACAGGGTGAATGTCTCGAAATATATTTGAATGGCTTGCCATCTTGTTTATCAGTTTCATTGAAAAACCGGAGACAAAAATCAGCATTGCTGAAAGAACTGAATTCAACAATGACTTCACATACCTGTGACTTCAGACAAGAAGGCAGGATGGATTATTTCCAAGAAGGTGACCACGTCATTATAGTTTTTGCCAGGTAGCGGGATCTCTTTGGCGTCTTTCTCAGCGAAATCTCCAAACAACATTCGCTTGAAAACCGGCGAACTCATAGAAAGGAGCGCTTTATTAAAATAAATCTTTGTTTCTTCCACGACAAAAGCAATATCCGTCATTTCATTGGGCTCTGAAAACGGCGCCAGGTTTACAGGTTCTTCGCTGCTGGCTTGAGTTTCCTGAAAACCTATGTTGGCAATCTCCGCCATTGTCAACTTGAAAATGGAATATCTGAGACGTTCAAGCTACCAGACAATACGAAGCCCTGATATCAACAGGCCTTTTTACTTCATTGAGCTAAACCGAAAACATAACAGCACAGCAAAAAGCCTAGCCGTTCTGTCTCGTATCTCTCTCTCTCCGTCTTCGTTTGAGCTAGTGATTGATTTATAACGCTGTCCTCATACTGTAAAAAACAAAGTCAGCGACGTTATAAATTGTGCTTGGCAATGAACAAACACTGACACATAGACTTAACACAGTAAACAGAAGGGTGACGTTTTACAATCGATGTAGCACGCTATAGTCTCATAATTATGCCAAAGTTATCAGTGCCGAACGTCTCCGGACCCATGGAACGCACGGGCTAAAAACACTAAAGTCAAAGGCCGGCTATCGCCAGCGGACTGGGAGCGACTGGGAGCATTCTGATTGGTCCACATTTATAACAAATTCGACGCATGCGCACAGTGCTATCGTAGTTCGCCCGAACTCACAAATTCAATTCTGGCAGTGTTAGCGAGAAAATGTCGCATTTCAGTAAGGATTATATAGCCGATTATTGGGAAAAGGTTGTTCAGATTCGTCGCTATATTGAAACAGGAGGATATTTGGATGGCACTGACGAAGTCAGCAAACGGTACACACAAATGATCATTGATTTGATGTCTTGTATTTTAATTTTAACGTTAAACACATTTTATTTATATTTTTTATGGCTAGATCAAGATGCTGATCAATAGGCCTGAATTGCCAGTAACACATCAGTACTGTATAAATTAATTTCAGTTTTTATTTGATCTGGTTACATGATGCAGTTTAAATCAAATTGTTTTGTTTTTTGACAGGAGACTTATTGATATTAGAGTTGAAAGCTATGAATTTAATGTATATAATACTATATAATGACCGGCTCACTATAAAATTGAAAATTTGTATAAATAAATTATAGCAAAGACTGAACTAGGCACTTTTTTGATTCTCATATAGTTATGATTGATCATGTTTTTGAATTGTAAAAGAAAAAAGTGTATAATTGTAAAGAAGACCAGACCTGGTCTAGTGGCTAAAGACTGCTGGCTTTCACTTTAGACTACTTAGAGTCCAGGGTTCGAATCCCACAGGAGCGACTTACATAGTGTTTATAATTCCAGGATTGCTTTACTCAAGGTTGTAAACATATGAGAGGTTGGTGGCCACTGGACTGACTGATGTCATTATATACTGTAACTGGGTGGCACGCTGCTAGTGTTGCGGCAAGTGATCCCTGTGTGGCAGCACATAAACTTGTTTTGGCTATACCGTCCCTGATACACTACCATAATACATGTAGTAACTATGTTTATTTTTGGGACATTAAGCAACCACAAAAACACAAAAAAACCAACTAACTACAAGTAAGGGAGTGACTGCAACTGTGCAAGGCTGGTTTGAGTTTTATAACATCTATTTATCGACCAAGTTTGATTATAAGTAATGCATATAACAAGATTTTATTTTAGAGTTTGATAAACAACTGTTCTTAGCAGCTTCTATACAAGTCAATATATAATTATGATTTCTAAGAAAAGCTGAATTGTTCTAGGAAGTAAGATTGACCTAAATTAATATAGTACTACCTGTAAACTGAGACATAGTATCACTATCAGTATAAAACTAGTAAGTTCTCTTTTGTACCTCTTGGCTCTTGTCAGATACAATTGATTGTGCGCTTAAATAATCTGGGGATATTTGACTTCAAACAGTTAACTGTTGCAAATTTTAAAACTTTTACTGAATATTGATTTTGTTTGTGTACTGTGTGTTTGTTACAGATGGTGTGCTTTACTACTACACATGCAGCAAGAATCTTGTTCAGGTTTTGACTGCTGAGGATGAAATTCTCAACGTGCTCAGCCAGTGCCACAGCAACATTGTGAGTGGTGGACACATTGGTATACTGACAACAAGGGAAAAGGTTGGATCAAGATACTTTTGGAAAAACTGGTGCAAACATGTTGAAGAATATATTATATATATGTAACATTGTAAGTAACCTTTTGAGCTTTGTCTATATTCTCTTTTTATTTCAAGTTCACACAGCCTAGTTTCGTTTCACAATGGTTTTAATTAATAATTAATTAAAAAGATTGGATGAAAATTTTGTTCATTATATAATTTAAAAATTAATAAAATGCTTTCCAAAGACAAAGTAAAATTTAAAACATTAATTTGAAGACTGAACTCCATAGTAATGTGCATAATTTATACTGTTTACATATACAGATATAGTGTCTGCATATATGTGCTTTGAGTTGATGCTAAGTAAAATTGTTTTGAACAAATAGTATAGTCTGTTTTATAGTATTAAAAACGCTCATCTCTCTTTGTGTGTGTTTATTGAGTAATTATTACAGTATGAAATCGAAAAATCGAATTGTTCCACTTTAATTATAACCCTCTGTATAGGGATGGTAGTACTAGTAGGGTAATAGGCTACTAGCCCTAGGAGATAGTAAAAAATATCACTATCAGTATAACAGGGTATTAACGCTCTTAGGTTTCTAACCTAAGTGTATAAGTGTTACCCTTCCTAAAATTTTATGACTACACCACTGGGCTTGAGCAACATAAATAAATCATTTAAATTTTTTATACTTTTTTTTAATTTACATAAATTGTTACATATTTTAGTTTATATGGATTGGTCTGGTCCTTCGGTAGTTTTTATTCTGTCAAGTGTTGAAATCTATTAGGGTAATGTTTTCACAATTCTATTATTTTGCAGATGTCAACTTGCCAAGCTTGCCAAAAATTTGAAAAAGTGAAGACTCAGGCTCCACAGCTGAAACAAATAAAACTCTCAGAGCCATTGGAACTGGTGGGCATCGGTTTCATTGGTAGGTGCTCTCTGCCTCAGCTTTGTTCAAATTGTTGTCTTGTAAATGAAAATTATTTTGGGTTGATATATTATTATAAGGGGTGTCGGATATCGCAGTAGTTGGAGCACTCTCTATAGTACTGTGTTGCAAGTTTAAGCATCATCCAGTGTAGTTAGCACTTGGATGGGTGACCGCAAAAGATGATGCGACAAAATAATAGTGCTCCCATTTGACAACCTTAACTGAGTACCTTCTTTCTTTAGGGTGGGGAAGGTATAGCAGCATGGGAAAGGAGATGGGTACCACCCTCATCACGCTCCTCTACGGCCACTAGGCTACGGGACTACCTTTAACTTTTTTCTTTTATAAATACTGTTAGTACTTCAAATAATGCATAAATAACTATCAAGTACAATTATACTTATTTCTTAAGGATAGCTTGATAAGTACTGATAAAGATAACTTGATAACTACGATAAGTACCTTAACTTGATAAGTGCTGTTAAAGGTAACTTGTATTATTACATTGTTACAGGTCCTCTATCATCGACCTCAAGTGGAAATAGGTACATACTTACCATGACTGACTATTTCACGAAGTTTGTGGATCTCTTTGCGCTCCCTGACAAGACTGCTTAAGCGGTCTCTCGCTCCATCAAGACTTTCGTTACACGGTAATCTTTAACGCCAAGCATTGTTTTTCTCTGATTAGACGCTAATGGTTTTTCAATGTTGTTTCTTTTCATTGTTACTTAAAGCTTTACAAAATAAAACTTACTATATTTTATACAATCTTATAAAACTGTACTTCTTTTTTGTTTACTTTTTTTTTTCTTGGGTTGTGGGAGGAGGGCTGTTGTGCCTTTAGTTAATACATTACGCCAGAGGCTCGTTCCGATACACGCAAGGAGGCTAGGATTTGGCGAGGTAGTAGCGTTCCGCAAGCACTGGCTCACGGCGAGGGAAAGAAGAAAATATCGCGAGGAAAGGCTAGGTAGCTTCTTAAGTCCCTCGCTTCGCTAGCGTTAGCTAACTTCTTAGCGTGTATCGTGTATCGGAACATACCTCAGGGTTTGGCAAACTTTCTTACCCCAGCATATCTTTATTAACGCCTACGTTACCCCTGTAGAAAAGATAATCAGTTTGTTTAAATTCAAAACAATATAATCTATAGTTTATTAGATAAGTTTAAAATAAATGCAATTAAAAAAATAGTATCCTCACTATAAAGACAAAGTATAAAGCTTTCAGTTTTAGAGGAAATGTTTCAATTTTTACACAATATAACATAAAAATAGGGGTGGGTGGGTGATGTCATAGCAGTTTGTATTCTGTCTTTTAGATGAAATCGATTTTTCTGCATTACATTTCCATAGTGCTCATTACATATTTTATTATTCCGTTTCATCTTGTTTATAAAATTTTGACTTTAGATCAACAAATAATCTTAGTGTCTGTTCTTGCCAGTGTGTTGAGTCTGTATAGAAAGTCGTCTTCTTGTCTTCCTCGTTGTCCTCCCTTGTGATCTTTCGTCTTGTGTCGTCACCCCCCTCCCTTCTTATTATGCTTTTGTCCCTCTCAAGCCTTATTAGTCCTTTCAGCGCGCGGAAGGGCTGATAGTAAGAGCTCCTTAGTTATTATTTCATGTTGTGTGGCCACCTGTTTCGTCTATTTGTTGTTGTTTGTTTGTTTGTTTTTGTGAATGTATGTTTGTATGTATGTATTCCTCCCCCCACCCCTCTGGTCTTCTTCCCCCGTGTGCCAATAAAGACGTTTGAACGATGATAGAAAGCTAAAGAGACACTACTATCTAGATCAGATTTATTTGTATTGGAAATCTGAGTTGTCTTGTGTCTTATTTTTTGGTTGACAATATTATCCTTATTTGGCTTTGGAAGGATTTTTTGTTATGCCTTGATGCTTTGTTTTCATCTGTCTTTCTGTGCTGCACATGTAATCATTTGTAGCTCCTGTACGTGCATACGTGTGTGCTTTGGGTCATATGCATTCAAATCGCTCACTGTATTGTTCAACGCTAAGTTTTTTTGTGCTAGTAATACATTGCACCGAGCAGCACGTTTTTTGCTTGTTTATTAACCCACTTTAATATCACGTTCCGCGCTGTTCTGCTATAGGAATTATTGTTGCCATAAAAGCGAACTGAGAAGAATGCTAATTATAAGTTTGACAACAGGCTCTTTTGGGTTCACGAATTTGATTTTTTGTAATAAGTAAGCCTAGATGAATTTTGGAATTCCGCTTCACTTTTATGTCAACCTTGATACGAGGAACAAGTCTTGTTCGATCGCACCAGTTTTGTACTGTATCGCCCCAATACGCGGTTCCAAGGTAAATACTCAAATATTTTATATTTAGGCCACGATCTATCATTTTGGATAAGTCTTTCTTTTTCATTCTTTATATCATCGTTTATTGAACTTATGCTTAAACTTGTTTCGAATGTTAGCGATAAATTTTTTGATCAGTTGTACTTTTTTTGAGTTTACACTCGACCACACTATTGCCGAGACATGTAGCTTTGTTCATTAATTGATTTATAATAATATGATGCATTTCTTAGCTCTCTCTCTCTCTTTCTCTCTCTCTCTCTATCTCTCTCTCTCTCTCTCTCTCTCTCTCTCACTCTTTCTCTCTGTCTGTTTCTGTCTTTCTTTCTTTCTTTCTTTCTTTCTTTCTTTCTTTCTTTCTTTCTTTCTTTCTTTCTTTCTTTCTTTCTTTCTTTCCTTTTTTATCTATTGTGTTTGTATGAAGCCGAACTCAGTGTTTGCCATTTATTGCATTTGGTACTAGATATTTATACCTAGTTTCTAGTTTTCACCAGGTCACGGGGTACAGTTGTACTGAATAAAATATCAACCTATACCTACACCTGCGTTGTGACTTCCGTGTATGAATTGGGAGGGCGAGCAGTAACAGTGAAAACTTGGCGCATCCGAGGCTGACGTCCAACCACACCAAGAGAACGTCACCCTTCATGCCACCAACTCAGGATCCCAAGGTCATATACGTCCGAGCGTGTTGGGGACCGCTGACCTTGCGGACTTCTCTAAGTCACCGTCATAACGAGACGTCTGGAGAATCGCCACTCAATGAACATGAGCTTAGCCGAGTCTACAGTCCTACCACAAAGCCAATCCGACCTCTCGACGTTGCTCGAGTCGGAGGAGGCACCCATACATCAAGTCATGCAACAGGAGGAAGAGGACTTGCATCATGAGACAGCGCTCGAGTCTGCAGCGTCGTCTGTAGGAAATGCGCTGCTCGTGACGTCATCTACCATCGGTACCAAAGAGCGGGTGGATTCTCCTTTCTGCACATCGCTCTCTTACCCCACAACATCTGCTGATACCGCGTGTCTGTCGTCCGCAGCAACTCGTGTTGGAACTTCAAACGAAACAACTGTGTCTTACAGTAGGCCTCAAAGAACCGTCATGCCCAATTCTCAGTTCGTGGAACAGTATGGACCGATACGCCTCAGTGACTATCACGGTGCCTTTCATGAATTGGAGTCGTTCATTCGTGATGTTAACGTTGAAACCCAGCAAGGTCCTTTAACTCATACGCGAACCAAGAAACTACTCAACCAGCTAACAGACCTCACTCGTGTTCTCACAACCCGTAGGAATGCATTAAGATACATACAACTAGATGATGATACTGAAACCACGTTCTCAGTCTTGAGGAAAGAAAGTGACAACCTCGCCGGACGCCTTTCCATATCCATACTGCCTCTCGCTGACGCAAATGCTGATGCTGAAACAACCCCTTATTTAGAAGAATCTGAACCTCAACAACAATTCGATGGAGTTTCTAACCCTGTGCATCATGATCGTGTTGTTTCTGAGGAGTCTGTGGGTTTGACATACAGATCGACCCCATTCACTAGCCTCATGCAACCAGTATGTCCGACAGAGGCAGAGTGTACTGGAAGTCGTATGAACATTGACTCTGTGGGTCATCAATCGGAAATCCGTGATGCAACAACGCCTATGGGACGAGCTCAAACTGAAGTGAACGAGAACAATACTAGATCTCTAACCAGAAGGTCGGTTGTTCGTTCAATAAAATCTACTTCCTCGTCCAGTTCAATAAGTAGAATTAGGCTGTCAGAGGTTGCGGCATTAGAGGTCAAACAACGAGCCAATTACGAGAAGGAATGCTCACAATGGCAAAAACAGCAAGTTCAGACACGTCTAAACGAAGTTAAAATAAAGGCCAAACTCGACAGGGAGGCAGAAGAAGCACAGCGTGAGGCTGAAGAGGCACAACAAAGGGCACAATGGAAGACAGAAATGGCACAACGTGAGGCTGAAGAGGCACAACAAAGGGCACGGCAGAGAGCACGTAGAGCAGAGGATGAAGCTCGGCGAGAAAGTGAAACCCGAAGAGAGATTCAAGAAATGGAAAACCAACTGGCGGCTATTAAGGCGAAAGAAGAACGTGATGAAAGGCAAGCAGAGATCAACGCAGCTCTTGCAGCGGCAGCCGTTCTGGAGAGTAGCTCCAAATCTGGCGTAGCTAGCTCCACCCTGTCATCACTACCTACAATCGATAAGGTCCACGATCTCTTCTTATGTCGCCCTGACGGACAGTGGAGAGAAATTGACGATGCCGCAGAATTTAACTCTCGAAGGCCTCGTAGCTCGTCAGCCCAGGAAAAAATGGTGAACGAAAATGTGAGAGACTCAAATCAGGACGTATCACTGAACTTCAACGCACTTCGAGCAGCAAGAAGTAAACTCATGGTCGGTCACGAGACTACCAACTACGCTGACGCCAAAAGAAGTCTGCTTTCATCAACGCAACCTTCTAATATCTCCACCACTCTGAATCTCAAACCTGAAACCGTCTCGGGAGGTTCAGCCATTCACGTCAATTCTGCCAAAGGGATGAACCATGATGCGAATTTCGTGCCGTCATATTTGAAAGGAAACCAAGCAGCATACACCCTTCCTGGTGATCTAGCTGGTATCCACGTTGAGAAAGAACGAACTATGTTTGATCCAGTAAAGATAAAGACTGAAATGACCACCACATTGGTGGATGAAAGTGAACGCTCTCGTACTGATAAAGTCCTTGTCCAATCACGCATGACCCAAAGCCATCATGACCAAGAGACTTGGCCTAAGGCGCATAGACCAACATCATTGGCAAGGATAGCTGAGACAGAAGAGTCTTTACCATACATACAGTACAGTGTCGGTGGAAGTCTCAAGCGATTTAGACATCCTACTCAAATCCAACCACTACACTCTGAGGCCAGTCAGATCTATCCCAGAATTTATTTGGCTGGCCGTGACCACCAAGACCGCCACAACTACGCTTACGACTACAGAAACGTGCAACGGAGTGACGGTGCCGCGCCTGAACGAAGACAAGGACCAGACTGCCACACTTCGTTTACCGCTACCGTCCCTCTTGCTCAGCACCAGAACTACAACGAAGTTCAAATGCCTTTGGGCAACTCGACGCTGAGAAGCGAAGCTCCCGAGTTCGTGCCCTTAGTCTGTCAGGTCAGTCAAGCTCCTCCCGCGAGTCAACCAGTGCACCCATCGATCAACACGTCCAGACGTGCAGAGTGTTCTCATGTCGACTCTGCCACCCCTGCGAATACCGACATCCAAGCTATCGTTAAATGCTTAGCAGAAGCCATGGCCATCACCAGGCTGCCCGTGCCAAAGCCACCAGTCTTCAAGGGCGATCCTTTATCCTACCCCAGCTGGATCGCCGCATTCAAGCATCTGGTGAGCAGCGATTCGATCAAACCTGAGGACAAAATGCTCATTCTGCGAGATTACATCGATGGACCTGCGAAGCAAGCTGTGGGAGATCTGTACTACGAACTAAGTGAGTCATCATACTTCAGTGCTCTCGAGATACTCCAGAAAAGATTTGGTGAAGATTACACGATCGCGGAGTCTCTCAAAGAGAAGCTTGACAGTTGGCCCAACGTGAGGGCCAAGGACTACAACTCCTTGATGAGTTTCGCCGATTATCTAAAACAGTGTGAAGTGATGTCACGAAAAATTCAAGGACTAGCAATGCTTGACGATCCGTCGCAAATAAAGAAACTGCTTCAGAAACTTCCTGAGGCTCTCTCAATGTCTTGGGGTAGCCGAGTCGTAACTCATCAGAACGCAACTGGAAGATACCCTGAGTTCAGAACCTTCGTCTCTTTCCTGCAGGAGAAAACTGACTGCCTTCACAACGCTCATCTCAAACAAAACCAGAAGAAGCCCCCTGAGTATGACGGCCCTGCTGGAAGACAAAGCAGAGGAGGGCAAACTTTCGTCACGTCCGGAAACTCCAACCAAGCCATGGATGGAAAAGAACAGAATAATCCTTCCGAACTTGATCGGTCCAAACCTAGAGACTTTAGAGGACAAGGCAACAACAGCAACCAAGAGAGAGGTGATGGTTGTGCATTTTGTCATGGCCGCCATCATGTGTTTGATTGTTGGAAATTCATCGCCATCAAACCTGAGGCTAAGAGGGACTTCATCCGAAAGAATTATCTGTGCCATTGATGCCTTCAAAACAGTCACTTCATAAAGGGATGCCGTGCCAAGTATGAATGCAAGACGTGCAAGGCCAACCACAACACCGCCTTGCACGACCTAGGCCCTCCTCTAAGGCAGTCAAGACTTGTTGAAAATCGCCAAAGTGGCGATTCAGACAACCGAAGTGAGCCCAAGGAAGAAGGTCAGGTGAATGTCGTCGGGGCCTTCGCAGCTGATCCTGAGCAAAAACCAAAACGTAGAGACTAAGGGCAAGAGAGCCTACAGAGTATCTCAGCTTCCCACATCACGCCTCTACTCACTCTATGTGCCTGTTTATGTGTCTGCCAAATCCGAGCCTCACAACGAGGTACTGGTGTACGCCATGTTAGACACAATGAGCGATACTTCCTTTGTGATAGACCAGGTCGCAGAGAAATTACACCTGCAAGAACGGGACACATGCTTAACTCTGACTACGCTCACCTCTATTAAACAGACGGTCAAATGCAAGACTTACACTGACTTGAGAGTGCGGGCTTATGACTCCAGGGACTACATTGATGTGCCCGCCACGCATTCTCATCGCGAGATCTGCACTGACAAGGGACAGATTCCTACACGTGAATTTGTTCAATCTCTGCCACATCTCAAGCATCTTGCTTGCCACTTCTACCCCCTCTTCGATGCCCCAGTCGCCCTACTGCTTGGTGTCAACGTGTCTGAAGCCTTACGACCTCTGCAAGTGGTATCGGGCGAACTTGGACAACCCTACGCTCAAAAAACACGTTTAGGATGGAGCGTGGTTGGTGAGGTTCAGCGATCCTTCGGTCCCAATTGCCCAGAGGTCAACTCTACATCTGCTCACTACACCGGCACCACCAGCATTCCCGTCCATGCGATTTCTTTTAGAACCAAGGATGTCACGAATGAGCGTCTCATCAAGATGATGGAGCGAGATTTTGCCTTCCCGGATGAACAACCAGCTTCGCAAGAGGATCAACGCTTTATGCAGATCCTTACTGAAAACATCAAGGTCAATGAGGAAGGACACTATGAACTACCACTTCCATTCAAGAGTGATGATCCTCAGCTTCCAAACAACAGATACGTCGCGTACAGAAGGCTGATGAGTCTCAAACGCAAGTTCTGCAACAATCCCGACCATTTCCAGCTGTATAAGGAGTTTATGGACCAAATGTTAGAACGAAGTGATGCAGAAATTGTTCGCGACTCCGACACATCTTCAAGAACCGTGTGGTTTATTCCACATCATGGAGTGTACAACCACAACAAGCCAGGCAAGATTAGGGTCGTGTTCGACTGTGCCGCTACATGCCAAGGAACATCTCTAAATGACCACTTGTTGTCAGGCCCAGACCTCTTGAACTCGCTGATGGGAGTTCTGTGCAGATTCAGACTGTTTCCCATTGCTGTCTCCTGCGATGTTGAACGCATGTTTCATCAATTTCACGTCGCACCTTGTCACAGAGACTATCTGAGATTCCTGTGGTGGCCTCAAAACGATCTGACTGCCGAGCCTGTTGATCATCGCATGAGGGTACACCTTTTTGGCGCTGCTTCGTCACCAGGCTGCGCCAATTTCGCCTTGAAGCAGCTAGCCAAGGACAATCGCCAACTGAACCCAAAGGCCTCCACATTCATCCAACGAGACTTCTATGTCGACGACGGTCTTCACTCCGACCAGAGCGAAGCTGAGGCCGTACAATTGCTGAAGGGAGCGCGCCAAATCTGTGAAAGGGGAAACTTACGCCTTCACAAGATTGCATCGAACTCACAGAAGGTCATGTCGTCCTTCCCAGAAACTGAGGTGGTCCAGACTGCAAGTGTTAACAGGAAAGTTGAGAAGTGCGAAAGTGCCATTGAGAGAGCCCTTGGCATATGTTGGACGTTGGAAGCGGACACCTTGCATTTCAACAACGGGTTCAAGGACAGACCATTGACTAAGCGAGGAGCCTTGTCCGTTATCGCCTCGATTTTTGACCCCTTGGGATTGGTCTCGCCCTTAGTGCTCAGGGGTCGCCTGATACTGCAAGAAGCGTGTAGACAGAACCTTGAATGGGACAACACACTTCCCTCTGGTCTATTGGAGCGTTGGAATTCCTGGTTGGGCGATCTCGGGGCACTGTCCTCGATACAGATACCACGTTGCTACTTCTCAAATGCAAAGCTGCCTTGGTCACTCGTGGAACTTCACCATTTTGCAGATGCTTCCAACAGTGGCTATGGGGAATGCTCTTACCTTCGTGTCGTTGACGGTGAAGGGAAACCCCACTGCTCCATGGTGATGGCCAAGTCCAAGGTTGCTCCACTTCGTACAGTCACCATTCCGCGTCTCGAACTACAAGCAGCAGTCCTCGCTGTCAAGACTGCTCGATTTCTTCAGCGTGAATTTGAAGGCCTCGTGTCGCAACATCACTTCTGGACTGACTCGAAGGTGGTTCTCGGCTACATCTACAACGAAACGAAGAGATTCCATATCTTTGTGGCCAACAGGGTCCAGCAAATCCGTGACTTCAGTCGCCCTCAACAGTGGCACCATATTTCCACGGAACAAAACCCTGCAGATCATGCTTCACGGGGTTTGGATGTACAAGCTATGAACCAATCAAACTGGTACTCTGGCCCCCAGCTACTCAGCAATGAACCTATCGTGTATGAAATTCCAGAAGTGTCTGTCGCTGATGAAGATAAAGAAGTGAAGGTCCTCAGAGTTCAGACTGCGGTGAATGGAAAAAAGGGCATTGAGGAAATAGTTAACCGATTCTCCACCCTCCATCGACTGCTAAACGTCATCAGCCGAATCCTGGCCTGGGTCAAGCGCATACGACAGAAGGGTACGAAACTGAAACAAGCAGCTCTGTCACCATTGGAAGAAACCCACGACACACTCATGAGAATCATCCAGAGTGTTCAGTCTCAACACTTTCCTGCATCGCTGCGATCCACTCTCCCTGAGCTCAAACGTCTCGACATCTCCATAGACGAATTGGGCATCATGAGAGTCGGTGGCCGCCTCGCTCAGTCTGCTGAGAACTATCAGATCAAACACCCCTTTATACTTCCCAAAGAAAGTCACCTCTCTACCTTACTTGTCCGACATCACCATCAGAAGAATGGGCATCAAGGAAGGACGACCACGATGGGTGCTCTTCGTACAGCTGGTGTTTGGATTTGTGGTGCGAGGAGAGTTGTTTCCGCTGTGATCCACCGATGTGTCCACTGCAGCAGGTTGCGCGGGAAACCTGAGACTCAGAAGATGGCCGATCTTCCACCAGACAGAACGGAAGTTGCTCCTCCTTTCTCTCACGTCGGGTTGGATTGCTTCGGCCCCTTTCACGTTGCTTCTGGAAGAAGGGAGGTCAAGCGTTATGGCCTCATTTTCACATGTCTGGCCTCCAGGGCTGTTCATTTAGAAGTGTTGGAAGACATGTCGACGGACGCCTTTATATGTGGTCTGAGACGATTCGTAGCCATTCGTGGAAACGTGAGATCCATACGTTGTGACAGGGGCACCAACTTCATCGGCGGTGAGAGAGAGCTGAGAAGCTCTAAGAAGAACATCGATGGCAACAGGGTCAAAAGCGACATGCAGTATAGAAGCTGCGACTTCATCTTCAACCCTCCGTCTGCTAGCCACTTTGGAGGGGTTTGGGAGCGGCTCATTCGCACGACGCGTGGCGTGATCGAGGGATTGCTGAGGGAACACAGCATGAGATTGACAGCTGTCACTCTCTCTACTCTGTTTTACGAGGTGGCCGCCATTGTGAACAACAGACCTCTCTGCGTTGACTCCCTCGAAGACCCATCGGCCCTAGCTCCCTTAACTCCAAATCACCTCCTCACCGTTAAACCTGAACCCATATTCCCTCCTCCAGGAAACTTTCAGAAGGACGACCTGTACTCTACAAAGCGTTGGAGAAGAGTGCAGTATCTCGTCGAGCAGTTCTGGAAACGCTGGAGAATTGAATACCTGTCCACTCTGCAGCCACGCAAGAAGTGGTATGACGCCAAGGACTCCGTTCGTGAGGGCATGGTGGTCATCCTGACTGATGAAAGCACGCCGAGGGGAACCTGGAAGCTCGCCAGAATCGAGAAACTCTACCCCAGTCGAGACGGTCTCGTCAGGTCTGTCCAACTCAGGTTGGCAGCTGTGGAAAGGGGGAAAAGGGGCGCCAGCTTTGTGCGGACCTCACTTCTGGACAGGCCTGTCCACAAAATCATCCCTCTGCATGTGACCCTTCCAGACTAGCAATTAGATCGCTAGCTATGGATGTCATAAGTAGCCTTCAGAGGTTACACAGACTAACTATATAAAATAAATGTCTGACAGTGACTAATTTTGACATGTATCATTCTATCTGTTGCCTACGTTTTGGTATCTCCTGCTTGCGTTAAGACAATAACTCTGGACTCTAAGTGAACCTAATGCTGAGATCTCGGTTGCAAAAAAATAGCTTTGGAGACAATAATGTTAACTTCCGGGGATAAGTTAAGGCCGGGGGTGTTCTTGCCAGTGTGTTGAGTCTGTATAGAAAGTCGTCTTCTTGTCTTCCTCGTTGTCCTCCCTTGTGATCTTTCGTCTTGTGTCGTCACCCCCCTCCCCCCTTATTATGCTTTTGTCCCTCTCAAGCCTTATTAGTCCTTTCAGCGCGCGGAAGGGCTGATAGTAAGAGCTCCTTAGTTATTATTTCATGTTGTGTGGCCACCTGTTTCGTCTATTTGTTGTTGTTTGTTTGTTTTGTGAATGTATGTTTGTATGTATGTATTCCTCCCCCCCACCCCTCTGGTCTTCTTCCCCCGTGTGCCAATAAAGACGTTTGAACGATGATAGAAAGCTAAAGAGACACTACTATCTAGATCAGATTTATTTGTATTGGAAATCTGAGTTGTCTTGTGTCTTATTTTTTGGTTGACAATATTATCCTTATTTGGCTTTGGAAGGATTTTTTGTTATGCCTTGATGCTTTGTTTTCATCTGTCTAATCATTTGTAGCTCCTGTACGTGCATACGTGTGTGCTTTGGGTCATATGCATTCAAATCGCTCACTGTATTGTTCAACGCTAAGTTTTTTGTGCTAGTAATACATTGCACCGAGCAGCACGTTTTTTGCTTGTTTATTAACCCACTTTAATATCACGTTCCGCGCTGTTCTGCTATAGGAATTATTGTTGCCATAAAAGCGAACTGAGAAGAATGCTAATTATAAGTTTGACAACGAGGCTCTTTTGGGTTCACGAATTTGATTTTTTGTAATAAGTAAGCCTAGATGAATTTGGAATTCCGCTTCACTTTTATGTCAACCTTGATACGAGGAACAAGTCTTGTTCGATCGCACCAGTTTTGTACTGTATCGCCCCAATACGCGGTTCCAAGGTAAATACTCAAATATTTTATATTTAGGCCACGATCTATCATTTTGGATAAGTCTTCTTTTTCATTCTTTATATCATCGTTTATTGAACTTATGCTTAACTTGTTTCGAATGTTAGCGATAAATTTTTTGATCAGTTGTACTTTTTTTTGAGTTTACACTCGACCACACTATTGCCGAGACATGTAGCTTTGTTCATTATGATTTATAATAATATGATGCATTTCTTAGCTCTCTCTCTCTCTCTCTCTCTCTCTCTCTCTCTCTCTCTCTCTCTCTCTCTCTCTCTCTCTCTCTCTCACTCTTTCTCTTTCTGTCTTTCTTTCTTTTTTTCTTTCTTTCTTTCTTTCTTTCTTTCTTTCTTTCTTTCTTTCTTTCTTTCTTTCTTTCCTTTTTTATCTATTGTGTTTGTATGAAGCCGAACTCAGTGTTTGCCATTTATTGCATTTGTTGTACTAGATATTTATACCTAGTTTCTAGTTTTCACCAGGTCACGGGGTACAGTTGTACTGAATAAAATATCAACCTATACCTACACCTGCGTTGTGACTTCCGTGTATGAATTGGGAGGGCGAGCAGTAACAGTGAAAACTTGGCGCATCCGAGGCTGACGTCCAACCACACCAGGAGCACGTCACCCTTCATGCCACCCATTCAGGATCCCGAGGTCATATACGTCCGAGCGTGTTGGGGACCGCTGACCTTGCGGACTTCTCTAAGTCACCGTCATAACGAGACGTCTGGAGAATCGCCACTCAATGAACATGAGCTTAGCCGAGTCTACAGTCCTACCACAAAGCCAATCCGACCTCTCGACGTTGCTCGAGTCGGAGGAGGCACCCATACATCAAGTCATGCAACAGGAGGAAGAGGACTTGCATCATGAGACAGCGCTCGAGTCTGCAGCGTCGTCTGTAGGAAATGCGCTGCTCGTGACGTCATCTACCATCGGTACCAAAGAGCGGGTGGATTCTCCTTTCTGCACATCGCTCTCTTACCCCACAACATCTGCTGATACCGCGTGTCTGTCGTCCGCAGCAACTCGTGTTGGAACTTCAAACGAAACAACTGTGTCTTACAGTAGGCCTCAAAGAACCGTCATGCCCAATTCTCAGTTCGTGGAACAGTATGGACCGATACGCCTCAGTGACTATCACGGTGCCTTTCATGAATTGGAGTCGTTCATTCGTGATGTTAACGTTGAAACCCAGCAAGGTCCTTTAACTCATACGCGAACCAAGAAACTACTCAACCAGCTAACAGACCTCACTCGTGTTCTCACAACCCGTAGGAATGCATTAAGATACATACAACTAGATGATGATACTGAAACCACGTTCTCAGTCTTGAGGAAAGAAAGTGACAACCTCGCCGGACGCCTTTCCATATCCATACTGCCTCTCGCTGACGCAAATGCTGATGCTGAAACAACCCCTTATTTAGAAGAATCTGAACCTCAACAACAATTCGATGGAGTTTCTAACCCTGTGCATCATGATCGTGTTGTTTCTGAGGAGTCTGTGGGTTTGACATACAGATCGACCCCATTCACTAGCCTCATGCAACCAGTATGTCCGACAGAGGCAGAGTGTACTGGAAGTCGTATGAACATTGACTCTGTGGGTCATCAATCGGAAATCCGTGATGCAACAACGCCTATGGGACGAGCTCAAACTGAAGTGAACGAGAACAATACTAGATCTCTAACCAGAAGGTCGGTTGTTCGTTCAATAAAATCTACTTCCTCGTCCAGTTCAATACGTAGAATTAGGCTGTCAGAGGTTGCGGCATTAGAGGTCAAACAACGAGCCAATTACGAGAAGGAATGCTCACAATGGCAAAAACAGCAAGTTCAGACACGTCTAAACGAAGTTAAAATAAAGGCCAAACTCGACAGGGAGGCAGAAGAAGCACAGCGTGAGGCTGAAGAGGCACAACAAAGGGCACAATGGAAGACAGAAATGGCACAACGTGAGGCTGAAGAGGCACAACAAAGGGCACGGCAGAGAGCACGTAGAGCAGAGGATGAAGCTCGGCGAGAAAGTGAAACCCGAAGAGAGATTCAAGAAATGGAAAACCAACTGGCGGCTATTAAGGCGAAAGAAGAACGTGATGAAAGGCAAGCAGAGATCAACGCAGCTCTTGCAGCGGCAGCCGTTCTGGAGAGTAGCTCCAAATCTGGCGTAGCTAGCTCCACCCTGTCATCACTACCTACAATCGATAAGGTCCACGATCTCTTCTTATGTCGCCCTGACGGACAGTGGAGAGAAATTGACGATGCCGCAGAATTTAACTCTCGAAGGCCTCGTAGCTCGTCAGCCCAGGAAAAAATGGTGAACGAAAATGTGAGAGACTCAAATCAGGACGTATCACTGAACTTCAACGCACTTCGAGCAGCAAGAAGTAAACTCATGGTCGGTCACGAGACTACCAACTACGCTGACGCCAAAAGAAGTCTGCTTTCATCAACGCAACCTTCTAATATCTCCACCACTCTGAATCTCAAACCTGAAACCGTCTCGGGAGGTTCAGCCATTCACGTCAATTCTGCCAAAGGGATGAACCATGATGCGAATTTCGTGCCGTCATATTTGAAAGGAAACCAAGCAGCATACACCCTTCCTGGTGATCTAGCTGGTATCCACGTTGAGAAAGAACGAACTATGTTTGATCCAGTAAAGATAAAGACTGAAATGACCACCACATTGGTGGATGAAAGTGAACGCTCTCGTACTGATAAAGTCCTTGTCCAATCACGCATGACCCAAAGCCATCATGACCAAGAGACTTGGCCTAAGGCGCATAGACCAACATCATTGGCAAGGATAGCTGAGACAGAAGAGTCTTTACCATACATACAGTACAGTGTCGGTGGAAGTCTCAAGCGATTTAGACATCCTACTCAAATCCAACCACTACACTCTGAGGCCAGTCAGATCTATCCCAGAATTTATTTGGCTGGCCGTGACCACCAAGACCGCCACAACTACGCTAACGACCACAGAAACGTGCAACGGAGTGGCGGTGTCGCGCCTGAACGAAGACAAGGACCAGACTGCCACACTTCGTTTACCGCTACCGTCCCTCTTGCTCAGCACCAGAACTACAACGAAGTTCAAATGCCTTTGGGCAACTCGACGCTGAGAAGCGAAGCTCCCGAGTTCGTGCCCTTAGTCTGTCAGGTCAGTCAAGCTCCTCCCGCGAGTCAACCAGTGCACCCATCGATCAACACGTCCAGACGTGCAGAGTGTTCTCATGTCGACTCTGCCACCCCTGCGAATACCGACATCCAAGCTATCGTTAAATGCTTAGCAGAAGCCATGGCCATCACCAGGCTGCCCGTGCCAAAGCCACCAGTCTTCAAGGGCGATCCTTTATCCTACCCCAGCTGGATCGCCGCATTCAAGCATCTGGTGAGCAGCGATTCGATCAAACCTGAGGACAAAATGCTCATTCTGCGAGATTACATCGATGGACCTGCGAAGCAAGCTGTGGGAGATCTGTACTACGAACTAAGTGAGTCAT
Source organism: Oncomelania hupensis (assembly GCA_036898135.1). Classification (NCBI taxonomy): domain Eukaryota; kingdom Metazoa; phylum Mollusca; class Gastropoda; order Littorinimorpha; family Pomatiopsidae; genus Oncomelania; species Oncomelania hupensis. The sequence continues at coordinate 78,141 of JBAHVR010000134.1, forward strand.
CATACTTCAGTGCTCTCGAGATACTCCAGAAAAGATTTGGTGAAGATTACACGATCGCGGAGTCTCTCAAAGAGAAGCTTGACAGTTGGCCCAACGTGAGGGCCAAGGACTACAACTCCTTGATGAGTTTCGCCGATTATCTAAAACAGTGTGAAGTGATGTCACGAAAAATTCAAGGACTAGCAATGCTTGACGATCCGTCGCAAATAAAGAAACTGCTTCAGAAACTTCCTGAGGCTCTCTCAATGTCTTGGGGTAGCCGAGTCGTAACTCATCAGAACGCAACTGGAAGATACCCTGAGTTCAGAACCTTCGTCTCTTTCCTGCAGGAGAAAACTGACTGCCTTCACAACGCTCATCTCAAACAAAACCAGAAGAAGCCCCCTGAGTATGACGGCCCTGCTGGAAGACAAAGCAGAGGAGGGCAAACTTTCGTCACGTCCGGAAACTCCAACCAAGCCATGGATGGAAAAGAACAGAATAATCCTTCCGAACTTGATCGGTCCAAACCTAGAGACTTTAGAGGACAAGGCAACAACAGCAACCAAGAGAGAGGTGATGGTTGTGCATTTTGTCATGGCCGCCATCATGTGTTTGATTGTTGGAAATTCATCGCCATCAAACCTGAGGCTAAGAGGGACTTCATCCGAAAGAATTATCTGTGCCATTGATGCCTTCAAAACAGTCACTTCATAAAGGGATGCCGTGCCAAGTATGAATGCAAGACGTGCAAGGCCAACCACAACACCGCCTTGCACGACCTAGGCCCTCCTCTAAGGCAGTCAAGACTTGTTGAAAATCGCCAAAGTGGCGATTCAGACAACCGAAGTGAGCCCAAGGAAGAAGGTCAGGTGAATGTCGTCGGGGCCTTCGCAGCTGATCCTGAGCAAAACCAAAACGTAGAGACTAAGGGCAAGAGAGCCTACAGAGTATCTCAGCTTCCCACATCACGCCTCTACTCACTCTATGTGCCTGTTTATGTGTCTGCCAAATCCGAGCCTCACAACGAGGTACTGGTGTACGCCATGTTAGACACAATGAGCGATACTTCCTTTGTGATAGACCAGGTCGCAGAGAAATTACACCTGCAAGAACGGGACACATGCTTAACTCTGACTACGCTCACCTCTATTAAACAGACGGTCAAATGCAAGACTTACACTGACTTGAGAGTGCGGGCTTATGACTCCAGGGACTACATTGATGTGCCCGCCACGCATTCTCATCGCGAGATCTGCACTGACAAGGGACAGATTCCTACACGTGAATTTGTTCAATCTCTGCCACATCTCAAGCATCTTGCTTGCCACTTCTACCCCCTCTTCGATGCCCCAGTCGCCCTACTGCTTGGTGTCAACGTGTCTGAAGCCTTACGACCTCTGCAAGTGGTATCGGGCGAACTTGGACAACCCTACGCTCAAAAAACACGTTTAGGATGGAGCGTGGTTGGTGAGGTTCAGCGATCCTTCGGTCCCAATTGCCCAGAGGTCAACTCTACATCTGCTCACTACACCGGCACCACCAGCATTCCCGTCCATGCGATTTCTTTTAGAACCAAGGATGTCACGAATGAGCGTCTCATCAAGATGATGGAGCGAGATTTTGCCTTCCCGGATGAACAACCAGCTTCGCAAGAGGATCAACGCTTTATGCAGATCCTTACTGAAAACATCAAGGTCAATGAGGAAGGACACTATGAACTACCACTTCCATTCAAGAGTGATGATCCTCAGCTTCCAAACAACAGATACGTCGCGTACAGAAGGCTGATGAGTCTCAAACGCAAGTTCTGCAACAATCCCGACCATTTCCAGCTGTATAAGGAGTTTATGGACCAAATGTTAGAACGAAGTGATGCAGAAATTGTTCGCGACTCCGACACATCTTCAAGAACCGTGTGGTTTATTCCACATCATGGAGTGTACAACCACAACAAGCCAGGCAAGATTAGGGTCGTGTTCGACTGTGCCGCTACATGCCAAGGAACATCTCTAAATGACCACTTGTTGTCAGGCCCAGACCTCTTGAACTCGCTGATGGGAGTTCTGTGCAGATTCAGACTGTTTCCCATTGCTGTCTCCTGCGATGTTGAACGCATGTTTCATCAATTTCACGTCGCACCTTGTCACAGAGACTATCTGAGATTCCTGTGGTGGCCTCAAAACGATCTGACTGCCGAGCCTGTTGATCATCGCATGAGGGTACACCTTTTTGGCGCTGCTTCGTCACCAGGCTGCGCCAATTTCGCCTTGAAGCAGCTAGCCAAGGACAATCGCCAACTGAACCCAAAGGCCTCCACATTCATCCAACGAGACTTCTATGTCGACGACGGTCTTCACTCCGACCAGAGCGAAGCTGAGGCCGTACAATTGCTGAAGGGAGCGCGCCAAATCTGTGAAAGGGGAAACTTACGCCTTCACAAGATTGCATCGAACTCACAGAAGGTCATGTCGTCCTTCCCAGAAACTGAGGTGGTCCAGACTGCAAGTGTTAACAGGAAAGTTGAGAAGTGCGAAAGTGCCATTGAGAGAGCCCTTGGCATATGTTGGACGTTGGAAGCGGACACCTTGCATTTCAACAACGGGTTCAAGGACAGACCATTGACTAAGCGAGGAGCCTTGTCCGTTATCGCCTCGATTTTTGACCCCTTGGGATTGGTCTCGCCCTTAGTGCTCAGGGGTCGCCTGATACTGCAAGAAGCGTGTAGACAGAACCTTGAATGGGACAACACACTTCCCTCTGGTCTATTGGAGCGTTGGAATTCCTGGTTGGGCGATCTCGGGGCACTGTCCTCGATACAGATACCACGTTGCTACTTCTCAAATGCAAAGCTGCCTTGGTCACTCGTGGAACTTCACCATTTTGCAGATGCTTCCAACAGTGGCTATGGGGAATGCTCTTACCTTCGTGTCGTTGACGGTGAAGGGAAACCCCACTGCTCCATGGTGATGGCCAAGTCCAAGGTTGCTCCACTTCGTACAGTCACCATTCCGCGTCTCGAACTACAAGCAGCAGTCCTCGCTGTCAAGACTGCTCGATTTCTTCAGCGTGAATTTGAAGGCCTCGTGTCGCAACATCACTTCTGGACTGACTCGAAGGTGGTTCTCGGCTACATCTACAACGAAACGAAGAGATTCCATATCTTTGTGGCCAACAGGGTCCAGCAAATCCGTGACTTCAGTCGCCCTCAACAGTGGCACCATATTTCCACGGAACAAAACCCTGCAGATCATGCTTCACGGGGTTTGGATGTACAAGCTATGAACCAATCAAACTGGTACTCTGGCCCCCAGCTACTCAGCAATGAACCTATCGTGTATGAAATTCCAGAAGTGTCTGTCGCTGATGAAGATAAAGAAGTGAAGGTCCTCAGAGTTCAGACTGCGGTGAATGGAAAAAAGGGCATTGAGGAAATAGTTAACCGATTCTCCACCCTCCATCGACTGCTAAACGTCATCAGCCGAATCCTGGCCTGGGTCAAGCGCATACGACAGAAGGGTACGAAACTGAAACAAGCAGCTCTGTCACCATTGGAAGAAACCCACGACACACTCATGAGAATCATCCAGAGTGTTCAGTCTCAACACTTTCCTGCATCGCTGCGATCCACTCTCCCTGAGCTCAAACGTCTCGACATCTCCATAGACGAATTGGGCATCATGAGAGTCGGTGGCCGCCTCGCTCAGTCTGCTGAGAACTATCAGATCAAACACCCCTTTATACTTCCCAAAGAAAGTCACCTCTCTACCTTACTTGTCCGACATCACCATCAGAAGAATGGGCATCAAGGAAGGACGACCACGATGGGTGCTCTTCGTACAGCTGGTGTTTGGATTTGTGGTGCGAGGAGAGTTGTTTCCGCTGTGATCCACCGATGTGTCCACTGCAGCAGGTTGCGCGGGAAACCTGAGACTCAGAAGATGGCCGATCTTCCACCAGACAGAACGGAAGTTGCTCCTCCTTTCTCTCACGTCGGGTTGGATTGCTTCGGCCCCTTTCACGTTGCTTCTGGAAGAAGGGAGGTCAAGCGTTATGGCCTCATTTTCACATGTCTGGCCTCCAGGGCTGTTCATTTAGAAGTGTTGGAAGACATGTCGACGGACGCCTTTATATGTGGTCTGAGACGATTCGTAGCCATTCGTGGAAACGTGAGATCCATACGTTGTGACAGGGGCACCAACTTCATCGGCGGTGAGAGAGAGCTGAGAAGCTCTAAGAAGAACATCGATGGCAACAGGGTCAAAAGCGACATGCAGTATAGAAGCTGCGACTTCATCTTCAACCCTCCGTCTGCTAGCCACTTTGGAGGGGTTTGGGAGCGGCTCATTCGCACGACGCGTGGCGTGATCGAGGGATTGCTGAGGGAACACAGCATGAGATTGACAGCTGTCACTCTCTCTACTCTGTTTTACGAGGTGGCCGCCATTGTGAACAACAGACCTCTCTGCGTTGACTCCCTCGAAGACCCATCGGCCCTAGCTCCCTTAACTCCAAATCACCTCCTCACCGTTAAACCTGAACCCATATTCCCTCCTCCAGGAAACTTTCAGAAGGACGACCTGTACTCTACAAAGCGTTGGAGAAGAGTGCAGTATCTCGTCGAGCAGTTCTGGAAACGCTGGAGAATTGAATACCTGTCCACTCTGCAGCCACGCAAGAAGTGGTATGACGCCAAGGACTCCGTTCGTGAGGGCATGGTGGTCATCCTGACTGATGAAAGCACGCCGAGGGGAACCTGGAAGCTCGCCAGAATCGAGAAACTCTACCCCAGTCGAGACGGTCTCGTCAGGTCTGTCCAACTCAGGTTGGCAGCTGTGGAAAGGGGGAAAAGGGGCGCCAGCTTTGTGCGGACCTCACTTCTGGACAGGCCTGTCCACAAAATCATCCCTCTGCATGTGACCCTTCCAGACTAGCAATTAGATCGCTAGCTATGGATGTCATAAGTAGCCTTCAGAGGTTACACAGACTAACTATATAAAATAAATGTCTGACAGTGACTAATTTTGACATGTATCATTCTATCTGTTGCCTACGTTTTGGTATCTCCTGCTTGCGTTAAGACAATAACTCTGGACTCTAAGTGAACCTAATGCTGAGATCTCGGTTGCAAAAAAATAGCTTTGGAGACAATAATGTTAACTTCCGGGGATAAGTTAAGGCCGGGGGTGTTCTTGCCAGTGTGTTGAGTCTGTATAGAAAGTCGTCTTCTTGTCTTCCTCGTTGTCCTCCCTTGTGATCTTTCGTCTTGTGTCGTCACCCCCCTCCCCCCTTATTATGCTTTTGTCCCTCTCAAGCCTTATTAGTCCTTTCAGCGCGCGGAAGGGCTGATAGTAAGAGCTCCTTAGTTATTATTTCATGTTGTGTGGCCACCTGTTTCGTCTATTTGTTGTTGTTTGTTTGTTTGTTTTTGTGAATGTATGTTTGTATGTATGTATTCCTCCCCCCACCCCTCTGGTCTTCTTCCCCCGTGTGCCAATAAAGACGTTTGAACGATGATAGAAAGCTAAAGAGACACTACTATCTAGATCAGATTTATTTGTATTGGAAATCTGAGTTGTCTTGTGTCTTATTTTTTGGTTGACAATATTATCCTTATTTGGCTTTGGAAGGATTTTTTGTTATGCCTTGATGCTTTGTTTTCATCTGTCTTTCTGTGCTGCACATGTAATCATTTGTAGCTCCTGTACGTGCATACGTGTGTGCTTTGGGTCATATGCATTCAAATCGCTCACTGTATTGTTCAACGCTAAGTTTTTTGTGCTAGTAATACATTGCACCGAGCAGCACGTTTTTTGCTTGTTTATTAACCCACTTTAATATCACGTTCCGCGCTGTTCTGCTATAGGAATTATTGTTGCCATAAAAGCGAACTGAGAAGAATGCTAATTATAAGTTTGACAACGAGGCTCTTTTGGGTTCACGAATTTGATTTTTTGTAATAAGTAAGCCTAGATGAATTTTGGAATTCCGCTTCACTTTTATGTCAACCTTGATACGAGGAACAAGTCTTGTTCGATCGCACCAGTTTTGTACTGTATCGCCCCAATACGCGGTTCCAAGGTAAATACTCAAATATTTTATATTTAGGCCACGATCTATCATTTTGGATAAGTCTTTCTTTTTCATTCTTTATATCATCGTTTATTGAACTTATGCTTAAACTTGTTTCGAATGTTAGCGATAAATTTTTTGATCAGTTGTACTTTTTTTTGAGTTTACACTCGACCACACTATTGCCGAGACATGTAGCTTTGTTCATTAATTGATTTATAATAATATGATGCATTTCTTAGCTCTCTCTCTCTCTCTTTCTCTCTCTCTCTCTCTCTCTCTCTCTCTCTCTCTCTCTCTCTCTCTCTCTCTCACTCTTTCTCTCTGTCTGTTTCTGTCTTTCTTTCTTTCTTTCTTTCTTTCTTTCTTTCTTTCTTTCTTTCTTTCTTTCTTTCTTTCTTTCTTTCTTTCCTTTTTTATCTATTGTGTTTGTATGAAGCCGAACTCAGTGTTTGCCATTTATTGCATTTGGTACTAGATATTTATACCTAGTTTCTAGTTTTCACCAGGTCACGGGGTACAGTTGTACTGAATAAAATATCAACCTATACCTACACCTGCGTTGTGACTTCCGTGTATGAATTGGGAGGGCGAGCAGTAACAGTGAAAACTTGGCGCATCCGAGGCTGACGTCCAACCACACCAAGAGAACGTCACCCTTCATGCCACCAACTCAGGATCCCAAGGTCATATACGTCCGAGCGTGTTGGGGACCGCTGACCTTGCGGACTTCTCTAAGTCACCGTCATAACGAGACGTCTGGAGAATCGCCACTCAATGAACATGAGCTTAGCCGAGTCTACAGTCCTACCACAAAGCCAATCCGACCTCTCGACGTTGCTCGAGTCGGAGGAGGCACCCATACATCAAGTCATGCAACAGGAGGAAGAGGACTTGCATCATGAGATAGCGCTCGAGTCTGCAGCGTCGTCTGTAGGAAATGCGCTGCTCGTGACGTCATCTACCATCGGTACCAAAGAGCGGGTGGATTCTCCTTTCTGCACATCGCTCTCTTACCCCACAACATCTGCTGATACCGCGTGTCTGTCGTCCGCAGCAACTCGTGTTGGAACTTCAAACGAAACAACTGTGTCTTACAGTAGGCCTCAAAGAACCGTCATGCCCAATTCTCAGTTCGTGGAACAGTATGGACCGATACGCCTCAGTGACTATCACGGTGCCTTTCATGAATTGGAGTCGTTCATTCGTGATGTTAACGTTGAAACCCAGCAAGGTCCTTTAACTCATACGCGAACCAAGAAACTACTCAACCAGCTAACAGACCTCACTCGTGTTCTCACAACCCGTAGGAATGCATTAAGATACATACAACTAGATGATGATACTGAAACCACGTTCTCAGTCTTGAGGAAAGAAAGTGACAACCTCGCCGGACGCCTTTCCATATCCATACTGCCTCTCGCTGACGCAAATGCTGATGCTGAAACAACCCCTTATTTAGAAGAATCTGAACCTCAACAACAATTCGATGGAGTTTCTAACCCTGTGCATCATGATCGTGTTGTTTCTGAGGAGTCTGTGGGTTTGACATACAGATCGACCCCATTCACTAGCCTCATGCAACCAGTATGTCCGACAGAGGCAGAGTGTACTGGAAGTCGTATGAACATTGACTCTGTGGGTCATCAATCGGAAATCCGTGATGCAACAACGCCTATGGGACGAGCTCAAACTGAAGTGAACGAGAACAATACTAGATCTCTAACCAGAAGGTCGGTTGTTCGTTCAATAAAATCTACTTCCTCGTCCAGTTCAATACGTAGAATTAGGCTGTCAGAGGTTGCGGCATTAGAGGTCAAACAACGAGCCAATTACGAGAAGGAATGCTCACAATGGCAAAAACAGCAAGTTCAGACACGTCTAAACGAAGTTAAAATAAAGGCCAAACTCGACAGGGAGGCAGAAGAAGCACAGCGTGAGGCTGAAGAGGCACAACAAAGGGCACAATGGAAGACAGAAATGGCACAACGTGAGGCTGAAGAGGCACAACAAAGGGCACGGCAGAGAGCACGTAGAGCAGAGGATGAAGCTCGGCGAGAAAGTGAAACCCGAAGAGAGATTCAAGAAATGGAAAACCAACTGGCGGCTATTAAGGCGAAAGAAGAACGTGATGAAAGGCAAGCAGAGATCAACGCAGCTCTTGCAGCGGCAGCCGTTCTGGAGAGTAGCTCCAAATCTGGCGTAGCTAGCTCCACCCTGTCATCACTACCTACAATCGATAAGGTCCACGATCTCTTCTTATGTCGCCCTGACGGACAGTGGAGAGAAATTGACGATGCCGCAGAATTTAACTCTCGAAGGCCTCGTAGCTCGTCAGCCCAGGAAAAAATGGTGAACGAAAATGTGAGAGACTCAAATCAGGACGTATCACTGAACTTCAACGCACTTCGAGCAGCAAGAAGTAAACTCATGGTCGGTCACGAGACTACCAACTACGCTGACGCCAAAAGAAGTCTGCTTTCATCAACGCAACCTTCTAATATCTCCACCACTCTGAATCTCAAACCTGAAACCGTCTCGGGAGGTTCAGCCATTCACGTCAATTCTGCCAAAGGGATGAACCATGATGCGAATTTCGTGCCGTCATATTTGAAAGGAAACCAAGCAGCATACACCGTTCCTGGTGATCTAGCTGGTATCCACGTTGAGAAAGAACGAACTATGTTTGATCCAGTAAAGATAAAGACTGAAATGACCACCACATTGGTGGATGAAAGTGAACGCTCTCGTACTGATAAAGTCCTTGTCCAATCACGCATGACCCAAAGCCATCATGACCAAGAGACTTGGCCTAAGGCGCATAGACCAACATCATTGGCAAGGATAGCTGAGACAGAAGAGTCTTTACCATACATACAGTACAGTGTCGGTGGAAGTCTCAAGCGATTTAGACATCCTACTCAAATCCAACCACTACACTCTGAGGCCAGTCAGATCTATCCCAGAATTTATTTGGCTGGCCGTGACCACCAAGACCGCCACAACTACGCTAACGACCACAGAAACGTGCAACGGAGTGGCGGTGTCGCGCCTGAACGAAGACAAGGACCAGACTGCCACACTTCGTTTACCGCTACCGTCCCTCTTGCTCAGCACCAGAACTACAACGAAGTTCAAATGCCTTTGGGCAACTCGACGCTGAGAAGCGAAGCTCCCGAGTTCGTGCCCTTAGTCTGTCAGGTCAGTCAAGCTCCTCCCGCGAGTCAACCAGTGCACCCATCGATCAACACGTCCAGACGTGCAGAGTGTTCTCATGTCGACTCTGCCACCCCTGCGAATACCGACATCCAAGCTATCGTTAAATGCTTAGCAGAAGCCATGGCCATCACCAGGCTGCCCGTGCCAAAGCCACCAGTCTTCAAGGGCGATCCTTTATCCTACCCCAGCTGGATCGCCGCATTCAAGCATCTGGTGAGCAGCGATTCGATCAAACCTGAGGACAAAATGCTCATTCTGCGAGATTACATCGATGGACCTGCGAAGCAAGCTGTGGGAGATCTGTACTACGAACTAAGTGAGTCATCATACTTCAGTGCTCTCGAGATACTCCAGAAAAGATTTGGTGAAGATTACACGATCGCGGAGTCTCTCAAAGAGAAGCTTGACAGTTGGCCCAACGTGAGGGCCAAGGACTACAACTCCTTGATGAGTTTCGCCGATTATCTAAAACAGTGTGAAGTGATGTCACGAAAAATTCAAGGACTAGCAATGCTTGACGATCCGTCGCAAATAAAGAAACTGCTTCAGAAACTTCCTGAGGCTCTCTCAATGTCTTGGGGTAGCCGAGTCGTAACTCATCAGAACGCAACTGGAAGATACCCTGAGTTCAGAACCTTCGTCTCTTTCCTGCAGGAGAAAACTGACTGCCTTCACAACGCTCATCTCAAACAAAACCAGAAGAAGCCCCCTGAGTATGACGGCCCTGCTGGAAGACAAAGCAGAGGAGGGCAAACTTTCGTCACGTCCGGAAACTCCAACCAAGCCATGGATGGAAAAGAACAGAATAATCCTTCCGAACTTGATCGGTCCAAACCTAGAGACTTTAGAGGACAAGGCAACAACAGCAACCAAGAGAGAGGTGATGGTTGTGCATTTTGTCATGGCCGCCATCATGTGTTTGATTGTTGGAAATTCATCGCCATCAAACCTGAGGCTAAGAGGGACTTCATCCGAAAGAATTATCTGTGCCATTGATGCCTTCAAAACAGTCACTTCATAAAGGGATGCCGTGCCAAGTATGAATGCAAGACGTGCAAGGCCAACCACAACACCGCCTTGCACGACCTAGGCCCTCCTCTAAGGCAGTCAAGACTTGTTGAAAATCGCCAAAGTGGCGATTCAGACAACCGAAGTGAGCCCAAGGAAGAAGGTCAGGTGAATGTCGTCGGGGCCTTCGCAGCTGATCCTGAGCAAAACCAAAACGTAGAGACTAAGGGCAAGAGAGCCTACAGAGTATCTCAGCTTCCCACATCACGCCTCTACTCACTCTATGTGCCTGTTTATGTGTCTGCCAAATCCGAGCCTCACAACGAGGTACTGGTGTACGCCATGTTAGACACAATGAGCGATACTTCCTTTGTGATAGACCAGGTCGCAGAGAAATTACACCTGCAAGAACGGGACACATGCTTAACTCTGACTACGCTCACCTCTATTAAACAGACGGTCAAATGCAAGACTTACACTGACTTGAGAGTGCGGGCTTATGACTCCAGGGACTACATTGATGTGCCCGCCACGCATTCTCATCGCGAGATCTGCACTGACAAGGGACAGATTCCTACACGTGAATTTGTTCAATCTCTGCCACATCTCAAGCATCTTGCTTGCCACTTCTACCCCCTCTTCGATGCCCCAGTCGCCCTACTGCTTGGTGTCAACGTGTCTGAAGCCTTACGACCTCTGCAAGTGGTATCGGGCGAACTTGGACAACCCTACGCTCAAAAAACACGTTTAGGATGGAGCGTGGTTGGTGAGGTTCAGCGATCCTTCGGTCCCAATTGCCCAGAGGTCAACTCTACATCTGCTCACTACACCGGCACCACCAGCATTCCCGTCCATGCGATTTCTTTTAGAACCAAGGATGTCACGAATGAGCGTCTCATCAAGATGATGGAGCGAGATTTTGCCTTCCCGGATGAACAACCAGCTTCGCAAGAGGATCAACGCTTTATGCAGATCCTTACTGAAAACATCAAGGTCAATGAGGAAGGACACTATGAACTACCACTTCCATTCAAGAGTGATGATCCTCAGCTTCCAAACAACAGATACGTCGCGTACAGAAGGCTGATGAGTCTCAAACGCAAGTTCTGCAACAATCCCGACCATTTCCAGCTGTATAAGGAGTTTATGGACCAAATGTTAGAACGAAGTGATGCAGAAATTGTTCGCGACTCCGACACATCTTCAAGAACCGTGTGGTTTATTCCACATCATGGAGTGTACAACCACAACAAGCCAGGCAAGATTAGGGTCGTGTTCGACTGTGCCGCTACATGCCAAGGAACATCTCTAAATGACCACTTGTTGTCAGGCCCAGACCTCTTGAACTCGCTGATGGGAGTTCTGTGCAGATTCAGACTGTTTCCCATTGCTGTCTCCTGCGATGTTGAACGCATGTTTCATCAATTTCACGTCGCACCTTGTCACAGAGACTATCTGAGATTCCTGTGGTGGCCTCAAAACGATCTGACTGCCGAGCCTGTTGATCATCGCATGAGGGTACACCTTTTTGGCGCTGCTTCGTCACCAGGCTGCGCCAATTTCGCCTTGAAGCAGCTAGCCAAGGACAATCGCCAACTGAACCCAAAGGCCTCCACATTCATCCAACGAGACTTCTATGTCGACGACGGTCTTCACTCCGACCAGAGCGAAGCTGAGGCCGTACAATTGCTGAAGGGAGCGCGCCAAATCTGTGAAAGGGGAAACTTACGCCTTCACAAGATTGCATCGAACTCACAGAAGGTCATGTCGTCCTTCCCAGAAACTGAGGTGGTCCAGACTGCAAGTGTTAACAGGAAAGTTGAGAAGTGCGAAAGTGCCATTGAGAGAGCCCTTGGCATATGTTGGACGTTGGAAGCGGACACCTTGCATTTCAACAACGGGTTCAAGGACAGACCATTGACTAAGCGAGGAGCCTTGTCCGTTATCGCCTCGATTTTTGACCCCTTGGGATTGGTCTCGCCCTTAGTGCTCAGGGGTCGCCTGATACTGCAAGAAGCGTGTAGACAGAACCTTGAATGGGACAACACACTTCCCTCTGGTCTATTGGAGCGTTGGAATTCCTGGTTGGGCGATCTCGGGGCACTGTCCTCGATACAGATACCACGTTGCTACTTCTCAAATGCAAAGCTGCCTTGGTCACTCGTGGAACTTCACCATTTTGCAGATGCTTCCAACAGTGGCTATGGGGAATGCTCTTACCTTCGTGTCGTTGACGGTGAAGGGAAACCCCACTGCTCCATGGTGATGGCCAAGTCCAAGGTTGCTCCACTTCGTACAGTCACCATTCCGCGTCTCGAACTACAAGCAGCAGTCCTCGCTGTCAAGACTGCTCGATTTCTTCAGCGTGAATTTGAAGGCCTCGTGTCGCAACATCACTTCTGGACTGACTCGAAGGTGGTTCTCGGCTACATCTACAACGAAACGAAGAGATTCCATATCTTTGTGGCCAACAGGGTCCAGCAAATCCGTGACTTCAGTCGCCCTCAACAGTGGCACCATATTTCCACGGAACAAAACCCTGCAGATCATGCTTCACGGGGTTTGGATGTACAAGCTATGAACCAATCAAACTGGTACTCTGGCCCCCAGCTACTCAGCAATGAACCTATCGTGTATGAAATTCCAGAAGTGTCTGTCGCTGATGAAGATAAAGAAGTGAAGGTCCTCAGAGTTCAGACTGCGGTGAATGGAAAAAAGGGCATTGAGGAAATAGTTACCGATTCTCCACCCTCCATCGACTGCTAAACGTCATCAGCCGAATCCTGGCCTGGGTCAAGCGCATACGACAGAAGGGTACGAAACTGAAACAAGCAGCTCCGTCACCATTGGAAGAAACCCACGACACACTCATGAGAATCATCCAGAGTGTTCAGTCTCAACACTTTCCTGCATCGCTGCGATCCACTCTCCCTGAGCTCAAACGTCTCGACATCTCCATAGACGAATTGGGCATCATGAGAGTCGGTGGCCGCCTCGCTCAGTCTGCTGAGAACTATCAGATCAAACACCCCTTTATACTTCCCAAAGAAAGTCACCTCTCTACCTTACTTGTCCGACATCACCATCAGAAGAATGGGCATCAAGGAAGGACGACCACGATGGGTGCTCTTCGTACAGCTGGTGTTTGGATTTGTGGTGCGAGGAGAGTTGTTTCCGCTGTGATCCACCGATGTGTCCACTGCAGCAGGTTGCGCGGGAAACCTGAGACTCAGAAGATGGCCGATCTTCCACCAGACAGAACGGAAGTTGCTCCTCCTTTCTCTCACGTCGGGTTGGATTGCTTCGGCCCCTTTCACGTTGCTTCTGGAAGAAGGGAGGTCAAGCGTTATGGCCTCATTTTCACATGTCTGGCCTCCAGGGCTGTTCATTTAGAAGTGTTGGAAGACATGTCGACGGACGCCTTTATATGTGGTCTGAGGACGATTTCGTAGCCATTCGTGGAAACGTGAGATCCATACGTTGTGACAGGGGCACCAACTTCATCGGCGGTGAGAGAGAGCTGAGAAGCTCCAAGAAGAACATCGATGGCAACAGGGTCAAAAGCGACATGCAGTATAGAAGCTGCGACTTCATCTTCAACCCTCCGTCTGCCAGCCACTTTGGAGGGGTTTGGGAGCGGCTCATTCGCACGACGCGTGGCGTGATCGAGGGATTGCTGAGGGAACACAGCATGAGATTGACAGCTGTCACTCTCTCTACTCTGTTTTACGAGGTGGCCGCCATTGTGAACAACAGACCTCTCTGCGTTGACTCCCTCGAAGACCCATCGGCCCTAGCTCCCTTAACTCCAAATCACCTCCTCACCGTTAAACCTGAACCCATATTCCCTCCTCCAGGAAACTTTCAGAAGGACGACCTGTACTCTACAAAGCGTTGGAGAAGAGTGCAGTACCTCGTCGAGCAGTTCTGGAAACGCTGGAGAATTGAATACCTGTCCACTCTGCAGCCACGCAAGAAGTGGTATGACGCCAAGGACTCCGTTCGTGAGGGCATGGTGGTCATCCTGACTGATGAAAGCACGCCGAGGGGAACCTGGAAGCTCGCCAGAATCGAGAAACTCTACCCCAGTCGAGACGGTCTCGTCAGGTCTGTCCAACTCAGGTTGGCAGCTGTGGAAAGGGGGAAAAGGGGCGCCAGCTTTGTGCGGACCTCACTTCTGGACAGGCCTGTCCACAAAATCATCCCTCTGCATGTGACCCTTCCAGACTAGCAATTAGATCGCTAGCTATGGATGTCATAAGTAGCCTTCAGAGGTTACACAGACTAACTATATAAAATAAATGTCTGACAGTGACTAGTTATGACATGTATCGTGCTATCTGTTGCCTACGTTATGGTATCTCCTGCTTGCGTTAAGACAATAACTCTGGACTATAAGTGAACCTAATGCTGAGATCTCATTTGCAAAAAATAGCTTTGGAGACAATGTTGATTAACTTCCGGGGATAAGTTAAGGCCGGGGGTGTTCTTGCCAGTGTGTCGAGTCTGTATGTAAAGGCGTCTTCTTGTCTTCTTCGTTGTCCCCCCTTGTTATCTTTCGTCTTGTGTCGTCATCCTCCCTCCCTCCTTATTATGCTTTTGTCCCTCTCAAGCCTTATTAGTCCTTTCAGCGCGCGGAAGGGCTGATAGTAAGAGCTCCTTAGTTATTATTTCATGTTGTGTGGCCACCTGTTTCGTCTATTTGTTGTTGTTGTTTGTTTGTTTGTTTGTTTTTGTGAATGTATGTTTGTATGTATGTATTCCTCCCCCCACCCCTCTGGTCTTCTTCCCCCGTGTGCCAATGAAGATTTTTGAACGATGATAAAAAGCTAATGAGACACCACTATCTAGATCAGATTTATTTGTTTTGGAAGTCTGAGTTGTCTTGGGTCTTATTTTTTGGTTGACAATATTATCCTTATTTGGCTTTGGAAGGATTTTTTTGTTATGCCTTGATGCTTTGTTTTTCATCTGTCTTTCTGTGCTGCACATGGTATCATTTGTAGCTCCTGTACGTGCATACGTGTGTGCTTTGGGTCGTATGCATACAAATCGCTCACTGTATTGTTCAACGCTAAGTTTTTTGTGCTAGTAATACATTGCACCGAGCAGCACGTTTTTTGTTTGTTTATTAACCCACTTAATTTCACGTTCCGCGCTGTTCTGCTATAGGAATTATTGTTGCCATAAAAGCGAACTGAGAAGAATGCTAATTATAAGTTTGACAACGAGGCTCTTTTGGGTTCACGAATTGATTTTTTGTAATAAGTAAGCCTAGATGAATTTTGGAATTCCGCTTCACTTTTATGTCAACCTTGATACGAGGAACAAGTCTTGTTCGATCGCACCAGTTTTGTACTGTATCGCCCCAATACGCGGTTCCAAGGTAAATACTCAAATATTTTATATTTAGGCCATGATCTATTATTTTGGATAAGTCTTTCTGTTTCATTCTTTATATCATCGTTTATTGAACTTATGCTTAAACTTGTTTTTGAATGTTAGCGATAAATTTTTTGATCAGTTGTACTTTTTGAGTCCACACTCGACGCACACTATTGCCGAGATATGTGGCTTTGTTCGTTACCTGATTTATAATAATATGATGCATTTCTTAGCTCTCTCTCTCTCTCTCCTCTCTCTCTCTCTCTCTCTCTCTCTCTCTCTCTCTCTCTCTCTCTCTCTCTCTCTCTCTCTCTCTCTCTCTCTCTCTCTCTCTCTCTCTCTCTGTCTGTCTGTCTGTCTGTTTTTTTCTTTCTTTTTTTCTTTCTTTCTTTCTTTCTTTCTTTCTTTCTTTCTTTCTTTCTTCTTTCTTTGCCGAACTCAGTGTTTGCCATTTATTGCATTTGTTGTGGTACTAGATATTTATACCTAGTTTCTAGTTTTCACCAGGTCACGGGGTACAGTTGTACTGAATAAAATATCAACCTATACCTACACCTGCGTTGTGACTTCCGTGTATGAATTGGGAGGGCGAGCAGTAACAACCATGGTTAGCAACCGTCGTTAACTCTGCTAAGGCCTCATGAATTTAAAATTTCCAGCTTAACCAACGTCGTTAATTTTACCAACATTGGTTAAGCCTTAACCAACGGTCATGAATACCACCCCTTAGCGCAATGCAAACTAAGGCACGAGATCAGCCCCGAGTTGTCTAGAAATAAAGAGTCACAAAACGTTTTCGATCGCTCGCCACGAACTATTTTTGCTTCTGGGCAACCCTTTGCCATAACCGAGCGCTTTTAAAATGGCGCAGTACATGTTGACTGCCCAACAGCCAATCAAAGTGAAGTTGGCTGAAAGTGAAAGTTACTGTCAATCGCACTGACGACGCAACAATACTATCAAATATAAATACCTGTCACGTCCCCCGAGCGGGTTCTGTGACGTCAGCACATGCAACGAGTGGAAAGGAATAAAACTCAAACAAAATAAACTAACACAAAATGCCAGAATACAATCACACTCTTTTATTCCACAATTAACATACAAACACAGGACAAATGGGAACTAACCTCCCCTCAACCCCTAACAAGACCCCCGTCCCAATACTAACTAACAATTACCTCCCCTTGTTCAACCCTAAACAGAACTAAACAACAACAGTTTCTTTACAAAGTGTGTACAACAAAATCACAATCAATAAATCAATTCAAAATGTAAATCTTCAAATAATAAGCAATGGCGTTTGAATCTTTAACTCATAAACTATTATCTAGGCGAAGCTGTGGCACAGAAGCAATGTCTCAATGTTCTTGTCAAGTAGCTCAGAGAGCTAAACAGTCTCTTTCACAATAAGCGGATGATTCTTCTAACTAAATGAATATGTTTTTAGGTGTGGTGCAGTGTGAGTCTGTGTGTGCATGAATTAGGTATGAAAACCTCCTGTAATAGTGTTGCCTCGATACATAGGCAAAACCTGCAGCAGTGGCAGAGATCACCACAACACTACTCTGCTGTAGAGGCAAAGGCACCCCCCCAGGCTGGCTAGAACCCAATCAGCGTCAACAACAGCAACATAAGTACAGCATAAGAAGCAACATCAGAAGCAACAGCGTTGAAATAATGCGTAGAAGTAACAGGTAGAAGTAATAGCCCACACCTGTAAGCATATACACAGTCTTAACAACCTGCCTACAAAACAATAAACACTATATAATATAATATAACACGCCGTCCTCCGTCCACCATCTTGACCTGTGTATGAATACCATGATGATAATACAAGATGCTATACACACATTTCAATAATATAAATCAACCTTTGATGCTAAATAATTTACATCTTCTATAAACACAAACATTTATATAAATGTACATAATCATTGCAACCACACTTCAATCACACAGTCCTGATTCATTCCGCCTCCCATCATCACCGTCACCCCCAACAATTATAACACATCACGATTATCTCCCTTCTTCCATACTATCTTGCCATACTATACTGTAAACATGCTTGCTTCATAATCATCGCTTCATCTTTGTTCAGTACAATACATTCTATCGCTCTCTCCATACATACACCCCCACTCTCTCTCTCCCTCTCTATATTCCCCATCGTCGCCTTTGACCCACTTTTATAACAACAACAGCAACGACATTTCCCCATCACATATACAATAAGAAAATCATAAGAAAATCATATAAAATCAACAAAATTCATTATGCATCCTAAAATACATCCCCTTCCCCACACTCATCACCACTCATACGCGTACGCAGTTCTCGGAGTGCGCCACTAGAGAATTAAATAACAGGATTTGCTCACCTTTTAGGCCTCGGCTTGTGACACACCTTTCCCCCCAACACCACAACACAACACAGCACTGTCACAAATACAACTGGTTAGTCCTTTGAGAGTCACTTTGTCTTGCTATTGCTGGTTATTTCACTTTCCAAATAACACTTATAACTGAGGATGAGGTCACCTTAGCTCTGTCACAGACACTAAGTCTTGGTGGGTGTTCAATCGAGAATGACACACACCTTAAGAATATAACTCTACACTCATTGTCATGAATTGGCTAGTTTAACTCTGCTCATTGACTATTCAGCCTTGTGCAGTAATTGTAACAGTAGAGAGTTAGTATAGTACACAGCAGCAAGTAAATTACACAGCAAGCCACACACCGCGAGCCCGACCCACGCTCCGCAGTGACTCAGCACTTGAGCTTTGAATCGGACCAGTTTAACCAATCAGCCGCAGGCTAAGTGGGTAGAGCAGTTTTGACTGTGTCAAAACCTAGCACAGCTTGGTCAGTCGTGTGTGAGACGAGGAAGAAGTAACATCTCCTTAGCTAGCAGAGAACTATCTTCACTCATAGACCAGGAAGCAGGACTTAGAATCTCAGAATTCTATTAAGTCACAACGGGCCTGAACTTGTCAAACAGGTAAATGAACACCCTTCTGTTTCATCGTGATATATTTATATTATTGTTGAAATTATGTTTGTGGAATTTGCTATGCATAAATGTGAATTGTTAATCCGAATTTGCGTGACCACGTGGAAGAGCCTACCACGAGGCGAAACACGACCGGTTGCGCCGCCATGTTGTATCCCGTACGGAACCACTGTTGTTTAACTTATATGTATGTTTGCAGACCAGTGGCTGTACCACTGAATGTTTATAATATTATTAATTCTGTATGTGTATAGTTAGACACGATTGATATTTATGTATGTATAGGAATTTAGAGTGAGATTCCAGTGGAACCCGGAAGTAGCAGAATGTTCGTCGCTTATGTATAGAGATGTGGAGCTATCACTGAGGGCTACTTGGCTTTCAGTGAGACGCTCTGCACAAACCGATTATTCAGGGTTGTGCAGAATTTCGTCTCTTATATTACAGACGAGCAGGCGAGCTATCCCGAGCTATCCCGAGCTATCCCGAGCTATCCTGTGCACCCCACTCCACAGAAACGACTAGTTGGTTGAGGAGACTCTACCGCACAAGACGGAAAGAGCTACCTTGAAAAACACCCTGTCAGACCCCACAGCGTGGCAAGGGAACCCAACTACACAACGACAAAGGTGTACCAGAAGCTACCTCACAGAAGGACTTCGACCGCACCATCAGAAAGTTAAGTGTAATCTCCGAAGTGCACTTAAACTGATCATAACAGGACCACAGTAGTCCAACTCTTCAGAAACTGTAAAACGGACCACAGTAGTCCAAATCTACATGAAATATTATAGCAAGTGCCCGAGGAAGAAAAACAGCTGCCTAGACTATCAGCGATCGAACTATTAGCATTGAAAGAGACTTTTTAAGTTAGATTAGTACTTAGAGAATCTTGTATAGAGTAGAAGAAATAAATGTGTGATTTTAACTGTTATCAAGTGGCTGGACTACATATGATTCATAGCCGTGTGAAAGCTAGTGTGACAGTATTCTTTTACCATTTTTCTATCTATTTCTGTACCCCAACCTTAACACAGAACGAGCTAAACAAATAAATTTATTAAAGTAATTCATAGGGTGACTTACTAGCAGTTCCCACCGAATAAACGTGAGGGTCCATAATTCCATTGTGCAGAGCCCATAAACCCCACGTGACACTTTAATTGGCGAGCCTAGCCAGGATCTGTGTATAATAGGAATTGGGTATAACCGGACCTAAGTACAATAAAATTAGATAACAGTAGGAGTAGTAGAATAACTTAGAATAGTGTAAGGGTATAACACTGATCAGTTGGGTGCACTATTCTTTAGTTAAAAACTTTTTTGCTTCAAATATTTTTGTGCCTGTATGTTGCATTGTTCTTTTGCAGGTTTTGCTTAAATAACTGTTGTATGCCATTTGACTCTTGTTTTATTCTATTATTGATTACGAATTTTATGGTCTTTGCATTGTTGTTATTGACTTGCAATATTGCTAGTGTTTTGGTATTCCACGTGATTCAGAGGTTGTTCATAGACACTTTTGACAATGTCGGACCCAGTGGCCTTGAGATTGCGTTTCAAGGAACTAGGAGAAGCTTTACACTTAGCTGGGGCAGACCTAATTGCGTATATAAATGCAGAGGTAGAGAAACAGGAGGCTAAGGCAGAGAGAGCAGCAGAGAGAGAACAGAAGAAACTCGAAGCAGAACAGAGAAAAGCAGAACTAGAAGCAGAGCAAAAGAAATTAGAACTAGAAGCAGAGCAGAAGAAACTAGCATTAGAAGCAGAGCAGAAGAAATTAGAAGCAGAGCAGAAGAAATTAGAGGCAGAGAGAGAAACGAGGAAATTAGAGCTAGAGGCAGAAAGAGAACAGAAGAAGGCAGCATTAGCAGCAGAGAGAGATGCAGAAGTTAGGAGATGGGAGTATGAGCGGGCAGAAAAAGAAAAAGAGAGGGAAGAAAAGGAAAAAGAAAGACAGCATGAGTTAGAGCTAAGAAGATTGGGATCAGGAGCTTCAAGTTCTTCCTCAACCCCTTCCCACTCAGATCAGCTAGAGGTAGCATCCAACCCTGTACAAGGAATGTCATTTCCACTGGGAACATTCAATGAGAGAGAAGAAGGTCTAGATCTCTATCTGACTAGGTTTGAGCGTCTAGCCACAGAGTATAAACTAGATCCCACTCATTGGTCTTTTAAGCTTAGTCAAGGGCTTAGAGGAAAGGCTTATGACATCTACAGTAAGCTACCGACTGACCGAGTGACTGACTATCACAAAGTAAAAGAGGCACTCCTAACGGGATTCGAACTAACAGGAGAATGCTACCGGCAAAAGTTCCGCACCAATCGGAGAGTGAAAGGAGAGAGCTATGCGCAGTTCGCGGATCGGTTGTCCACAACGCTGGATAAGTGGATTAGCCAGTCAGCCACGGCTAAGACGTATGATGGACTGACAGAACTGTTAGTATGGGAACAGCTACGGGAAACCATGACCCCCGAGCTGAGAACATTCTCAGTAGAGCAGGGCGCGGAAAGACTGGAAGATCTGGTCAAGGTCGCAGATAGGTACGTGGCCGCACACGGAGAAGCCAAGAGCTTCAGGCGAGACCTAAAGCCTAACGGGAAAGAGGCACAGAAACGAAGCCCTAACCGGGGGGAGCGCCCCGCGAATAAGCCGAATAACCCCAGACCTGGGCAGAATAAAGGACCCAACGCGGAATTCGGGAAAAGAGGTCCCGCAGAACAGAGACGGTATTGTTCGTTCTGCAACAGAAACAATCACTCCACCGCAGAATGTTTCAAGTTGGCCGCACAACGTAGGGAAGAGCGCGAAAGCCGGCCAGCGCACAGAGTTCTAACTCAAAGTAGCGGTAACAAGCCACACACGATCGGAGATCACCCCTCGGTGACAGACACGGTCAAGGTCAACGGAAAAGAAGCGAACTGTCTGTATGACACAGGTCTATCATACGACGCGATAGTTAGCGAATCTCTTGTATCGCGCGCGGACTTGACAGACAAGACAGTCGACTTACAAGGAGCAGACTTGACGAAACCGACGACTACTTGCCCAATAGCATGGATCGAAGTAGAGAGTAGGTACGTCACAGGAATAATCCAAGCAGCTGTTTTACAGAAACCCCTGTATGATCTAGTGCTAGGTTGTAGGTATGTGTTCTTAGGCACGCCCCCTAAAACTGTAGAGATAGCTGCAGTGCAAACCAGGGCCCAAGCTAAAACCCAACCACCCCAGCCCGAGTTCGCTCCGAATCCAGGACTCGAAGAGATCAAAACAGCACAGAAAGAAGACACCTCGATAGCGAAGTGCTTCCAGCAGCTACCCAAGGCGCACACACCCCCGCACAAGGGAGACTTCTACATGGAAGAGGGAGTTCTACATCGACAAGGAGATGGAGATCACACCCAACTAGTACTACCAGCCACCCTTCGAGCCCAAGTACTAGAACTAGGCCACAGCATGCCACTCAGCGGACACATGGGAATTGGAGCCACAGTGCAGAGAATCAGCGCACACTACTATTGGCCAGGAATCACGGAGGATGTCAAGCGCTACGTGAAATCTTGCCACCAATGTCAACGATATTCCCCGCGACATCACACCGTACCAGTTACCTTAGGACCATCGGTAGTAGTCGGCGTGCCATTCCAGCAAGTCTCAGTAGACATAGTAGGACCACTGCCCATGACCAAGAAGAGGAACAGATTTCTACTCACACTCGTCGACGCATGTACGATGTGGTGCGAAGCAGTCCCGTTGCCAGCGATCGACACCAAGAAGATTGCAGATGCACTCATCGCCATCTTTACCAGAGTCGGATTCCCGGACAGCATTAGAACGGACAACGGATCTCAGTTCACCGGCCGCCTGATGCAAGACGTGTTCGAGTTGATACAAGTTCATCACATTCGCACACCACCATATCACCCCGCCAGCAACGGACAAGTAGAAAGACTGAATGGAACCCTTCTCACCATACTCAGGAAAGTCGCCGACGACAATCCAGAAGCGTGGGACACCTACGTGAATGCGGCACTGTTCGCATACCGAGAAACGCCCCATGCAGCCACAGGCTACACCCCGTCAACATTGCTATTCGGCAGACCTCTAGCAGGACCGCTAGAAGCCCTACGCAGAAGTTGGACGGAAGCCAAGATAGACGACACACCAAGAGGTGCCACCAAGTACGTCGCAGACCTGCAGGAAACCCTCAAAGCAACGTGGAAGAAAGCTGGTGAAGCACTGAAGAAGGCAAGAGCCCGTCAGGCGAAGTACTACAACCGCCACGCGAAGGACAGAGAACTGCAAGTCGGCGATCAAGTGCTACTCTTACTTCCAAGTGGAACCAACAAGCTGGACATCGCTTGGAGAGGACCGTACCGGGTGACTGCCAAGAAATCCAAGACAGTCTACCAAGTAGAGGTAAACGGGAGAGCCCGATACCACCACATCAATCTCCTTAAGAAGTATACGGACCGACCAGCAACCACCAGCACACACATATGGATGGCCATCGCCATCGCGGAAGAAGTTCATCCGCAACTACAACAGCATCGCCGTACCCCTGACAAATGGAACCCGGAAAATCGCCCCGGACAAAGTAGTATGGACAGCAGAATGCGAGACAGCATTCCAAACACTCAAGGACAGAATGACATCGGCGCCAGTACTCCACCTACCCGATTTGACTCAGCCATTCGTTCTTCGCACCGACGCAAGCGACTTAGGCCTCGGAGCAGTACTGCTACAGCGCGACCCCAAGAATGCAGAGACGCTATTCCCTGTCGCCTACGCCAGCAGAAAATTGAGACCCGCCGAGACCCACTACGCCACGTCGGAGAAGGAATGCCTTGGACTAGTCTGGGCCATACAGAAATTCCAACTCTACCTGTATGGGACCCACTTCACAGTTCAGGTGGACCACCAACCCCTATCGTTCCTGGCAGCCTCCAAGTCTTTGAACTCTCGCCTGATGAGATGGGCACTCACCCTTCAGGCATACTCATTCCAAATCGAGTACATCCCCGGCAAAGAGAACCACGGAGCCGACTACCTCAGTCGCCATCTCGTGGAGGACACAGCAGCTGTCGCCCACCCAACACAACTAAGGGCCACAGCACCAGAATTCGTCCCCGCCCAGTAATACCTTGTCACTAGTGTCCATAGCTACCTGGCACAGCATTGCAGCTCAGGTAGAGCAACTTACTTAGTTTGTAAATAAGGACCCTAGGATAGTGCAGTGTTAAACTAGGCTCTGTAGTAGAAAAAGGTCGAATCCAGTAGTCATCGCCTTTTTTCAGTTGAGGGAGCCTGTCATGAATTGGCTAGTTTAACTCTGCTCATTGACTATTCAGCCTTGTGCAGTAATTGTAACAGTAGAGAGTTAGTATAGTACACAGCAGCAAGTAAATTACACAGCAAGCCACACACCGCGAGCCCGACCCACGCTCCGCAGTGACTCAGCACTTGAGCTTTGAATCGGACCAGTTTAACCAATCAGCCGCAGGCTAAGTGGGTAGAGCAGTTTTGACTGTGTCAAAACCTAGCACAGCTTGGTCAGTCGTGTGTGAGACGAGGAAGAAGTAACATCTCCTTAGCTAGCAGAGAACTATCTTCACTCATAGACCAGGAAGCAGGACTTAGAATCTCAGAATTCTATTAAGTCACAACGGGCCTGAACTTGTCAAACAGGTAAATGAACACCCTTCTGTTTCATCGTGATATATTTATATTATTGTTGAAATTATGTTTGTGGAATTTGCTATGCATAAATGTGAATTGTTAATCCGAATTTGCGTGACCATGTGGGAAGAGCCTACCACGTGGTGAAACACGACCGGTTGCGCCGCCATGTTGTATCCCGTACGGAACCACTGGTGTTTAACTTATATGTATGTTTGCAGACCAGTGGCTGTACCACTGAATGTTTATAATATTATTAATTCTGTATGTGTATAGTTAGACACGATTGATATTTATGTATGTATAGGAATTTAGAGTGAGATTCCAGTGGAACCCGGAAGTAGCAGAATGTTCGTCGCTTATGTATAGAGATGTGGAGCTATCACTGAGGGCTACTTTGGCTTTCAGTGAGACGCTCTGCACAAACCGATTATTCAGGGTTGTGCAGAATTTCGTCTCTTATATTACAGACGAGCAGGCGAGCTATCCCGAGCTATCCCGAGCTATCCCGAGCTATCCCGAGCTATCCTGTGCACCCCACTCCACAGAAACGACTAGTTGGTTGAGGAGACTCTGCCGCACAAGCTGGCAAGAGCTACCTTGAAAAACACCCTGTCAGACCCCACAGCGTGGCAAGGGAACCCAACTACACAACGACAAAGGTGTACCAGAAGCTACCTCACAGAAGGACTTCGACCGCACCATCAGAAAGTTAAGTGTAATCTCCGAAAGTGCACTTAAACTGATCAATACAGGACCACAGTAGTCCAACTCTTCAGAAACTGTAAAACGGACCACAGTAGTCCAAATCTACATGAAATATACTAGCAAAGTGCCCGAGGAAGAAAATAACAGCTGCCTAGACTATCAGCGATCGAACTATTAGCATTGAAAGAGACTTTTTAAGTTAGATTAGTACTTAGAGAATCTTGTATAGAGTAGAAGAAATAAATGTGTGATTTTAACTGTTATCAAGTGGCTGGACTACATATGATTCATAGCCGTGTGAAAGCTAGTGTGACAGTATTCTTTTACCATTTTTCTATCTATTTCTGTACCCCAACCTTAACACAGAACGAGCTAAACAAATAAATTTATTAAAGTAATTCATAGGGTGACTTACTAGCAGTTCCCACCGAATAAACGTGAGGGTCCATAATTCCATTGTGCAGAGCCCATAAACCCCACGTGACACTCATTGACAAATGGCAGTTAGTATCCTTCCTCTCGAACTCTAAACATCCTTATCCCGACGAGGGCATAAGACCTTGGGTGGCTATATACGCAATAAACACACCCTTCCAACAGTACCCTACACTACAATGACCTCTGTCACAGGGTTGCTGCCTCGTTAGATTCGATCCTCTCGCAAAAGCATCTCAAACCACTCTGCCCTCCAAAAACGCGCCGGCCACAAGCAAATAGTCGAGCTCTCGTCAGTATGCACATTCTTTATTACGCGTATCCCTGTTCTGAATTAGGCCTACCCCCTGTCTTCTACGTTACGCACGGACTTTACGAAACTGCACTTTCATACGCAAAAGGTAAATCGGTCACGCTATTCTATGTACACTATATACGGAGAAGTGTAACTTCGTAAAAAGTATAATTCTCCCTGCTATCTGAAAACTCGTGTCGTCACACAACCCCCCCCAGTTCTTAACACCTTGAAGAACCTTAACTACGACGCGAATTTCCCTACCCTACTCTACCTACCGAATACTCCTACTGAGAAAAGCTGCTGGTCCATCGTCTTTCCCTGTGGTACGTTCTACAATCCTGAACGATGGGTGTAGACGGATCGCCCACTTCATCAGTCTGTTCTTGTCTCCCCTGATGTGATCGTCGCCCCTGCTGATCGCAGATCGTGGTGCATTCCAGTCTCTTTTCCTCTTTGCGTCACGGGGTATCGCCGATGCCGTCACGGTGGTCACCGGAATATCCCCCACCGCTGGCATGGTTTCCTCCTCTTCTACCCCTTCATCGTCCACGACGATCGTAGCCACCGTCGCTCTGGTATGGAACTTCTTCAAGAGATTGGCGTGGTATAGTTTGCTTTTCCCACGCATCCTGATCCGGTAGTCGCACTCTCCCACGCGTTCGATCACCTCGTACGGTCCTCGCCATGCTAGCTGCAACTTGTTGTGCTTTTCTGGCAACAGTAGCAACACTTGATCCCCTGCGTTGAACAAACGCCGTTTCGCTTTCTTATCAAAGTGCCGCTTCTGCTTGGCTGACGCGGTTCTGAGGTTACCTTGTGCCAACTTACATGTCTCCTCGATGCGATTACGCAAGTCTACCACGTACTGGCTACTCAGTTTCACCTCCTCCTCTTGTATCTCCTTGGTCCAGAGGTCTCGCAACACAGCCATCGGTCCCCGCACGGTCTTTCCATATAGAAGCTCGAAGGGAGAGAACCCTGTAGACTCTTGTGCTACCTCTCGGTATGCAAACAGTAGCGCTGGAATGTAGCGGTCCCACGCTGTAGGTTGCTCCGTGGCTAACTTCTTGAGCATGGACACTAGCGTCCCGTTGAATCGCTCAACCAGTCCGTTGCACTGTGGATGATACGGCGTGGTGGCATTCCCTTGGATCGACAGTAGTCTGTTCATCTCCCGCATGACTTCAGACATGAATTGCGTCCCTTGATCTGTCAAAACTTCCCTAGGGACGCCCACCCTCGACCAAATCTCCCACAGCGCTTCTGCCACCCTCTCTGCCTCTATGCCCTTGAGCGGTACAGCCTCGGGATAGCGTGTGGCATAGTCTACTACCACTAGGATGTACATGTTACCCCGATCTGACGTGGGTTTGATGGGTCCCACAATGTCTACAGCCACCCTCTGAAATGGCTCGTCCACCAGCGGAAGTTGCTGTAGTGGTACCTTCCTCACCCGTCCCCTCGGTACTACCTTCTGACATTCTGGACAACTGGCGCAATACCTCCGTACTTCGGCACACATTCCCGGCCAATAGAACGTTCCCCAGATCCGCTCCCTGGTACGTTTCCCTCCCAAATGCCCAGCCATGGGTGGATTATGAGCCAGCTGAAGGATCCCCCCTCTCAACTGTTTCGGGACTACCAGTTGCGTGACCTGGCTACCTCTCTTCGTGTGTACCCGGTACAACACCCCCTTCTTCTTGCGAAACTCAGCTGACGCCCTACCTGACGCTATCGCCCCACCACTCTGTGCCAACGTTCTCGCCTTCGCGAGCGTCTCGTCGGTCTCTTGCATCCTGATCAACTCTGGGGTGCTAACAGAGATCTGGGATGGTTCGACTACTGCTAAGGGTACCTCCCTCTTCTTCTCGGCCTTCACCTGCGCCCGAGTCTGCACGGCTGCAGCCATCGCGCATTCACCTCCGAACAAGGAAACAGGACTTTTTTCCCCGCTATCAAACGTTACCCAGTTACCCAGGATGATATCGGGCCCGTCCTCGAAAACCACCAGCTCCACTCTCCCCCTGACCAGCGCACAATCCAACTCCACCCAAGCTGTAGGTAGCAGACCCACGTTCGATCGATTCGCCAAGCAAATCTCGACAGTCCGACCCGTCAAATCAGCTGGTTTGACTAACCTGCTCGCGACTGCCCCTATCTCCGCCCCCGTATCTCTCAATACTCGAACGTCCTGCCCGTTCGCCCTACCTTGGCCCCATGGATCATAAGGTTTGATTGCACACACGCTAGCCCGAGGTGCGGTCTCCGTGGAAATAGTCCGTCCCACTGTAACCTGGCCTACTGTCTGCGGTTTGACCTTGCAGTCCTCGACCACATGCTTCTCCGACCCACATCGGTAGCAACGACGTACCCCACTACCCCCTTCCGTCCTCCCTACCTTCTGACCCTGACTTCCCCTGTTGCTAGGTTGCTGAGGAGCATCCGGTCGTCTGGGAAAACTACGTCTCTGACTGGGCAGTACGGGTGCCGGTGCCGATGCTGCCCGCTTGGCATCTACCACACGCTGCGCTAACTCTGCTGCGGCATGGCTAGTTTCAGGCAGATTCTCCCTCACGTAGATCTCTAACTCGGTAGTCATGATGGAGAAAAGCTGCTCTCCGATGAAGGTGTCTAGTACCTGCTCTACGTCGGTGATGTCTTTGTCGGCGAGCGAAAACCACTTCTTCACCAACGACCCTAGTCTCACTACCAGCTGAGGAAATGTTTCTGCAGCTTCCTTCTTGGCCTCTCTAGCTACCCTTTCTGTCTCTAGTCTAAGCTCCAAAAGCCTCCTCTCATCTGCCCTCGCTTCTCTCTCCTCCCTCTTTTCTTCCTCCCTCTCCCTCCGTTCTTCTTCCCTTGCCAACCTCTCTTCTCTCTTCTCTTCTTCCCTCTCTCTGCGCTCTTCCTCTCTTCTCGTCTCGCCCATGATATACTGTGCCAGCGCCCCGTCTCTGAGACCTAGACCTTCCCCAATCTGTCTAAATCTCTCGCTATCGCTGAGCTGGACCTCGACCTTGCTCTGTGCACCGGGCGATTTGGCATACATCTTAGGCATAGTCATTTGAGTACTTACTGCGTAAGGTTCCTCCAACAACCCTGTCACTGAGCCGTCATCACCGAAGTCCTGCTCCTCCTGCTCAGCCTCCTCCTTACGGGTCCTAGCGTCGCGGCGCATCGCGGCTCGAGCATCCCGCGTAGCCATGTCGGAAAAGAAGGGAAGAACAAATGTTAGTAATACACAAAACAAATAACACTTAACTGATACTAACACCTAACAGAATGAATACACAACACAACAGTCACAGGAGCCGAGGAATCGTTCACCGTCGTACCCCCAAAGGCGAGCAAGTGAACCCTGCAACCCAATTCCCCGTTAATGCTGCACTCCGAGTGTGATCCCTAGTGCAATACACCCACACTCCCGCCAACCGCCCGCTGCGTACCCTTTCACACAACAACTCAAACACACAACATACACATCTGGCACTACCCTAACAAAATAAATGAGTCTATCCCACTTCTGACACCAAAAATGTCACGTCCCCCGAGCGGGTTCTGTGACGTCAGCACATGCAACGAGTGGAAAGGAATAAAACTCAAACAAAATAAACTAACACAAAATGCCAGAATACAAACACACTCTTTTATTCAACAATTAACATACAAACACAGGACAAATGGGAACTAACCTCCCCTCAACCCCTAACAAGACCCCCGTCCCAATACTAACTAACAATTACCTCCCCTTGTTCAACCCTAAACAGAACTAAACAACAACAGTTTCTTACAAAGTGTGTACAACAAAATCACAATTAACAAATCAATTCAAAATGTAAATCTTCAAATAATAAGCAATGGCGTTTGAATCTTTACTCATAAACTATTATCTAGGCGAAGCTGTGGCACAGAAGCAATGTCTCAATGTTCTTGTCAAGTAGCTCAGAGAGCTAAACAGTCTCTTTCACAATAAGCGGATGATTCTTCTAACTAAATGAATATGTTTTTAGATGTAGTGCAGTGTGAGTCTGTGTGTGCATGAATTAGGTATGAAAACCTCCTGTAATAGTGTTGCCTCGATACATAGGCAAAACCTGCAGCAGTGGCAGAGATCACCACAACACTACTCTGCTGTAGAGGCAAAGGCACCCCCCAGGCTGGCTAGAACCCAATCAGCGTCAACAACAGCAACATAAGTACAGCATAAGAAGCAACATCAGAAGCAACAGCGTTGAAATAATGCGTAGAAGTAACAGGTAGAAGTAACAGCCCACACCTTTTAGGCATATACACAGTCTTAACAACCTGCCTACAAAACAATAAACACTATATAATATAATATAACACGCCGTCCTCCGTCCACCATCTTGACCTGTGTATGAATACCATGATGATAATACAAGATGCTATACACACATTTCAATAATATAAATCAACCTTTGATGCTAAATAATTCGCATCTTCTATAAACACAAACATTTATATAAATGTACATAATCATTGCAACCACACTTCAATCACACAGTCCTGATTCATTCCGCCTCCCTTCATCATCACCGTCGCCCCCAACAATTATAACACATCACGATTATCTCCCTTCTTCCATACTACCTTGCCATACTATACTATAAACATGCTTGCTTCATAATCATCACTTCATCTTTCTTCAGTATAATGCATTCTATTGCTCTCTCCATACATACACCCTCACTCTCTCTCTCCCTCTCTATATTCCCCATCGTCGCCTTTGACCCACTTTTATAACAACAACAGCAACGACATTTCCCCATCACATATACAATAAGAAAATCATAAGAAAATCATATAAAATCAACAAAATTCATTATGCATCCTAAAATACATCCCCTTCCCCACACTCATTACCACTCATACGCGTACGCAGTTCTCGGAGTGCGCCACTAGAGAATTAAATAACAGGATTTGCTCACCTTTTAGGCCTCGGCTCGTGACACACCTTTCCCCCCAACACCACAACACAACATAGCACTGTCACAAATACAACTGGTTAGTCCTTTGAGAGTCACTTTGTCTTGCTATTGCTGGTTATTTCACTTTCCAAATAACACTTATAACTGAGGATGAGGTCACCTTAGCTCTGTCACAGACACTAAGTCTTGGTGGGTGTTCAATCGAGAACGACACACACCTTAAGAATATAACTCTACACTCATTGACAAATGGCAGTTAGTATCCTTCCTCTCGAACTCTAAACATCCTTATCCCGACGAGGGCATAAGACCTTGGGTGGCTATATACGCAATAAACACACCCTTCCAACAGTACCCTACACTACAATGACCTCTGTCACAGGGTTGCTGCCTCGTTAGATTCGATCCTCTCGCAAAAGCATCTCAAACCACTCTGCCCTCCAAAAACGCGCCAGCCACAAGCAAATAGTCGAGCTCTCGTCAGTATGCACATTCTTTATTACACGTATCCCTGTTCTGAATTAGGCCTACCCCCTGTCTTCTACGTTACGCACGGACTTTACGAAACTGCACTTTCATACGCAAAAGGTAAATCGGTCACGCTATTCTATGTACACTATATACGGAGAAGTGTAACTTCGTAAAAAGTATAATTCTCCCTGCTATCTGAAAACTCGTGTCGTCACAATACCAATTCATACCGATTGCCCATAGTCGTAATTATTCCGTCAAATAACAAGTACACAAATCTTGCAAGACTTAACTGACAAAAAGTCCTCCCTTGCTATTTCACCATTGAACACATCGCCATTCGGAAATCGAAAGCTCGCCACTCTGGCCGCCACCTTTTTCTCTTCGCAAACAATCTTTCGAGACCGCTACAGAGCGCTTTCCACGGGCATACGGTTGCGCAGACTTTCCGCCAAAATAGTTATGTAGCGTTACGTAGCGTTACGTAGCGCCCTACTTAGGCAACTCGGGTCCAACTCGGGTCAGCCCTGACCCTGCCTATTACAGAGTGCAGTACAGTATCGCCGAAGCGGAGTATGTGTGTGGTTGTGTGTTTGCGCGAGTGCGAAAAGTGTATGTGTGTGTGGATGTGTGTGGGTGTGTGTGGGTGTGTGTGTGTGTGAGCAGGTGTGTGTGTGTGCATGCGTGCGTGTGGGAGCTGATTTAAAACACACACACACACACTGACATACACACACATAAACCCACACAAACACACACATGCACGCACACGCACACACCACTTAAATACACACACATAAATAAACCTACACACGCACATACACCAATGACATACACACACGCGCACACACACACACGCACAAACACCCACCCACGCACACACACAAACACACCTCCACGGACATACACACCAGCTGTCGCAGTATAATGCAAACTCTCAAGTAAAACAATTAAAAGAGTCTCTTACATACACACACACTTGTTTCTGTCCGTGCAGGAACAGGTTTTTCTTTTTCGTTATTGAAGCGCCGATAAGCCACGCAGCTGATCATCATGAAGCCCCTGCGTACTCTATCAGTAAAGTATCTTTATCATACTATCTGAATCATATAAATTAATAATAATAATCATAATCATAAAAAATAATCATCATCATAATCTATATTCACCATCACATCATCATCAATCAGATCACATCATTAATCCATCTTTCAATAAATATATATATCATCATCATCATCATCTTAAGCCTTCACATCGCCCCTATATCATAAGCTGCATCATCTCATCATCATTAATCACACGTTCATCATAAGATAATCAAGACGAAACAAGAGGAAACGGGAAGTTTTTAGTCTAAGATTTTTACTGTATTCCTGTTTTCCTAGCTTTATTTAAGCAAAAAATACATTATTAAGAAAAATATTATATTGTTTTGATTTAGATGAAGAAAATACATATTAAAATGTTTATGTTGTTTATAAAAATATGTGTTTTTAGACAAAATATGTTGAAAAACAGTATTTATATGTAAAATGCAAAACAACCAAACAATATAACCCGTAGAATGCCTATTATGAAATTGCGATAAAACAAAAAAAAAAGAATAACTCGGCTTACTGCCTCCATTGTCCAAGTGCTTATTGACACTTGCATCAGCAGTGTAACTGTGATATAATTTATGTTCAACAAGCATGAAAGGTCCATGATAAGCATTCAATAGGGATCTTTCGAAAGCGGGTGAAAGTGAAAGTGAATGTGAATCGGGACTACTTATTGTTGTGACGTCAGCAATTTATGTGACGCTTTAACTTCCCGTGGTGAAAGGTCACGAAGTCTGCCTACCACAAGGAATAAAACTTCGTGGAAAACCTGATTTCCACGAACTAATGTTAGTGAGTACATTTTGGTTATTAAATCGTTTGTAAAATGTCCAAAAATGATTTGAATTTGTATATGGTACATTACTCAACCATTTTAGAAGGAATAATGGGGATCTAAACTCGGTCTCTCAGACTTAAAACGTATTTTCAAACGAGCTACTGAAAAGCCGTCATGGCTGTCTAGAATCTATCTATTCTGTATCACCAATCAGCAGTCCAAAAACTGTTTTATGTGACAAAAATGAAACTCGAAGCTAGAATGTAAAATATCTTCAATGTTAGAGCACTAATCCATCTTTAAAGTTCAACCTAATCGTTACATTCGTGTCAAATCATGATTTGTTAGAAGAAGCCTTACGTAGGCATAATAGTGCTCTGCCTCTGGGCCTGCCCTGTGTGTGCTCAATAAAATCACAACGAAACTAGGTGCTGGAATCGAAAGCGCACAGAAACACGTTCGTTTCGTTTCGTAACGCGGCGTAAGAATCTCCCGGCGTGCATCTCGTTGGACGAAACGAACACACAATCACTTTCACTTTTACCCGTTCCGAAAGACCCCTATTATCTCCGTATTATTCTTTCCAGTGACAACAGTGCAAGCGTTAACTTTGCTTGTACATGTAAGTACGAACGTATGAACTGTAGACTACTTTCTGTTAAATCTGCAGGCCCGGACTAGGGGGGGGGGGGTTACAGGGGTTACGTAACCCCCCCCCCCCCCCTGGCCTGACTATGTACCTCTTTTTTTTCCTTTTTCCTTTTTCTTTTTTCTTTTTTTTTTTTTTTTTTTTTGGGGGGGGGGGGGGGGGGGGGGGGCGGCGGCTACGTTACAATCATAAGTAAATCCGGGGAGAAATTTCAACCCTCTCCCCTAGGCACTATAAAAAAAATAAATCCTCTTCCACTCTACTCAATTTCAACCACTGATTCTTTTATCACAAGTAACTAAATTCTGTTACCTGAGACACTGTGCTTCCAATAGCTTGAGTCTCTGCATTGTAAAAGCATGCGGCTTGCCCGCAGTGAAGAACATGATGGGAGCACTAAGGGAACTGTCACTGTTTTTCTCAAACTCTCCAAAGAGACAAAGAAAACTTGAAGATACCATCGAATCATCTCAGCCTGACACGACAAAAACAAAGCTTGTTGATCTGTGCAGAACAAGATGGGTAGAAAAACATGAAGCACTGGAGATGTATACATCTCTCTTTCTGGTTGTTCACGACTGTTTGGGACAAATGTGTGAAGACAGTGACAATTGGGACAGTGAGACACTGAGCAAGGCAACTGGCTTTCTCCACACCTTGAGCAGCAGTGCTTTCCTCGTTGCATTCGTTGTCGTCCGCAATTGTTTGCGTTACTTAAAACCCTTGACAGTGAAGCTGCAGAAAAGGACAAAAGATGTTGTCGATGCCTACAGGGAAATCAAAGCGGTCAGTAACTACATGTCTTCTATTAGAAGAGATGTTGACACAGCGTTCGTTGCCTGGTTCGGTGAAGTCAGCAAAATGGCGAATGCTTTGACAACTGATGTTATTGTTCCTCGTCAAGCATCCCGACAGACTCTCCGTGACAACCAACCTGCGGCCACTCCAGAAGAATATTTCAAGATTAGCATTGCCATTCCTTTCTTGGAACACCTGTCAATCGAATTGGACTCGAGGTTCAAAAATGCTGACCTAGCAGTTGATGGTCTCTGTCTGGTGCCAAGCACTTTAATAGACAACCAGGATGGTTTCATGCAGGTTCCAGAAGGGGTGAAGACACTGGCAATGTTGTGGGAGTCTGATCTACCAGACAACGCTACCCTTGATGCAGAATACCAAAGGTGGGTTTGCAAATGGCGAAGTGCTGCTGAGAATGCGACAGCTATCATCCCATCCACGGCATCAGAAGTACTGAAACATTGTGACAGGGATTTTTATCCCAACCTGTTCATCATGCTAAAGAACCTTTGCACCCTGCCTGTCACTACTGCCGAGGGTGAGCATTCAAACAGTCAGTTGCGCAACCTGAAAAACTACCTGCGCTCTACAATGGGGCAACATAGACTCAATGGACTTGCTTTACTGAAAGTGCACAGGGATGTTGATATTGACTTCAAAGAGGCAGTGAACTGTTTTGCCAGAAAGATACAATTCACAAATGGTACTAATGGCGAGGAACCTAGTGCAGCAAGATTGAAAGTGAAAGCAGGGCGGTGATGTTCATAAATTACAAGGTAAAGCTTAATACTGTTAACGATCAACAAAATGTAGTGAATAATAATAGTATACAAAACATCTCTGCTGATAAATAAATGTTCGTGTGTGTTTTTTTGTTTGTTGTTTTTTTAAGGGACGGGCAGATGATTATTTTTGTACCCCAGAGTTTGTCAGTTCAATTTGTTTAAAAAGCTTAAAGTCCCAGACCATCATAAATGGCTTTTTCAAGGTTCAGATTGCACCAGATTGCACCATTTTGCATCCTTGAAAAAAAAAATTTCCCCGGGGGCATGCCCCCGGACCCCCCTGTGAGGCTCGGCGCTTCGCGCCTTCGCTGAAGCTGTAACCCCTCCCTCAACTTTTACCAGGTCCGGCCCTGATCTGACTCCACTCCCAGCCACCCTTTACCCTCTGCTGGTGTAGGAAGCCGATCCAGCAACCACTTAAGGAAAAATGCGTTTTGGCCAATACAATACTAAATTAATAGTCATGGAAATGTATGCGTTTTGGCCAATACAATACTAATTAATTATCAATACATTTGCCACCTACATAGTTTATTGACATTTCCTTACGTACGTTGACTAATACAGGATATGTACAATATTAACAATGTTTTATGCCTTTTTCAGGGCTGTGTCAGACAAACCTTGACACAACACCTCTCAGATGACCTATCAAGCAGACAGTATGGATTCACCAGTGGCAGATCATGCGCAACTCAACTACTCCGGACAGTTAATGGCTGGATGATTGACATTGACGAGGGTAAACCTGTAGACGCAATTTATTTGGACCCACGATGCCATCCCTACTATACCATACTATACTATAATTCCCACACGATTTTACTCTCTAACGAGAGATTTAAGCCTAAACGGGGGAAAATAAGTACAGTCTGATGTGACCGGGTGTTCGAGTTCCTTTGTTTCGTGTGTCATTTCATCTCTAATCCTATTTGTTTATTAGTTTTCCTCCGATGTACAACATGTATCTGTTTTTTGCAGGAGTTTGACAGTGATACTGAACTATGCCTTGCGTAATATAATTTGCGATAACTTCGTTTTGTATGTATAGTTTGGCATAACTGACACTGTGTGTGTATGAGCGCTATTTACAGGGAAATGCGCTCTATACAAATTCTGTATTATTATCAGGGATATGCATATTTATGTTATTATTGATAGACTGCGGTTGCGCGCAGGCACGCTTATGCTGTTGTGAGAGATAAGCCCCGTCACCCCCTTCTATTCTAGGAAGAGGAAATAAACGCTTGAAGGAGGTAAAAACAGACCATATTAAAAAGGATATATATCTTTATCTATGCATGTAGTATTCCGCTAGAAAGCTTTGTCAGGAATTACAAGTCAATAATTTATTTAAAAATTCATTTGGTGATTTTCTAGGAGCATGGGTTAAACTCATTACCTCCCTTGTGCAAGTCTTCTCGGTAGTAAAGCCCAAGACCCGATTTAGGGTTAGTTTGTAATTAGGTAATAGGTTAAAATCATGCTCCTAGGATATATACCATTCGATTAAAAACAATCCAGTACAAAATCCAACATCACATTCACAAGCTAAAAGTAAAACAGCCCTTCTTACCTGATTCAGCCATTACTGAAGTGGTAATTCCTTCCCAGTGACAAAACTGCGCGCTAGTAAGAGTTCGACGTTCAAACTGCACTTTGCACTCTGGACGTCAGTCGGTCGTCTTAATCACTGCGTATGTGTTTTAAATATTGATTTTTCCCGCTGAAATCCAGGTACATTGTATTTTTTGTCTTTCTACCAGCAAATGCGAACGAAGAAAACGACAAACAAACACGTTAATTATAAATTATATTGTTCTGGTTTTGGTAATTCAATATGATTTGAAAACTGGTTGTGAACATAATCAGCTATTATACCTGTAAACACGTGACTGAGGAAATACAAATACATGATACAATTAAGGTTAAATAAGAACATTAATTTAAAATATGATTTAGCAGCGTAAATCCGGATATGTAATATTCATAACAAAATATAGCACCACAAAAACAAAACAAACAAAACGCATATGACAGGCCTAGTTTCTATTTGATGGTTATGACACTGTCACCTTGATGGCAGCTGATCCCCGTTGGGGTGCCGGGGGTTTCAGTATAAATAGTATCCCCACTTTCTGGAAATTTAGTGCTTTAAATTCCCACTGTCGCTGTCTTTCTCATTTGCTCTTTCTCATTTCTGCTCTGTTCTATCAATCTGCTATACTATCGTCTTCTTCGCTAGACCAGTCTCCTACCTTTTTTCTTGAAAACTCTTCCGGGACAAGACTCCTTGTTTGTGTATGAGGTCTGTTGGATCAGCTTGGGAATATTGGACGCTTTCTGCCAGGTGGTCACTAGGGCTTCCTATGATGTTATTATTTAGCAATGTAGGCATTTTATATGTATGTGTTTTGTTGATAATTTATAATGATGTTTGTATTCTATTTTGTTTTTGTAAACGGGGGTTCGATAAGTTGGGGTGAAGCCTCAGCCGTCCCCTGTGGGATGTCTTTATTGTAAAGTGACTGGCTGGTGGAGGGCATTCAGTTTTCCCACTAGGGTTGTTTCAGCAGATCTTTTATGCGGATTGGGGGTTGTCCGGTCCTGATTTGGCTCGGAAGAGTCCGCTGGACCTAAAGCAACAATTATGCATTGTAATGTAATGATGGCAGCTGCTATATAATAGTTGTCGAGCACAGCTACAGAGTTGTCCCCTATACGCATTGTGTCCGGGGACGTTAATCTAACCACGAAACGAAACGAAAATGAAGCTACAGAGGTAATTACATTGTTCAGGATTGCATGCTTCTTAAATGGATTTAGTGTCTGGGTTAAAGGAGGGGATTTGGGGGTAGGGTAGAAATGCATTAGCGGCCATGGAGAGTGATTAAATATCATAAAACTGTCTGCACAAAGCAGTAAACGCTTCTGTTTGGCACATATCTCACTATTAGGTTTATTATAGTATTACTCTATTAGTCTAAAATACATTTGTTTCAAAGACTTTCAATAACACTTTAATCAATGAAATACACAAACAACAGCACACATCACATAAATGAAATGCACAAAACAGTACGCACAAAACCAAGTACGTAGACTTAACTCTTTTCTCTTTTTGTAAACCTGTGTTATGAATCCAACCTGGAATGTTTCTAAAATGTAAACATAACGCTACCCTGGGAAGATTTAGACTACCATCATCTCAGCAAATCAAACGATAAGCGACAAACAAAGCCGGGGCTCTCTATCTGGAAGCATAAGTTCACGAACTGCTTTTGAAACTTTGAAACTTTGAAAGTTTCAAAGTTTCGAACTGCTGTAGAATCTATGAAAGATTTTTGACAGACAGGTTACACTCACCTGTGAGCCAACCGTCTACAAATCTGTGCTATAGCTGTGCGAACAATGAACTCTAGATGTCTGCAGGGTAAAATAATTATAATAAGATAACACGTCTGAACACATGAATGAGGTCAAGGCTTACCATCGGCCGTATCATTATATAATCCATAGGCACAAGAGAGAAACACTTCACGATGCAGTCAAAGATAATATTTCTTACAACCGGTAGCTAGAAAACCGTATTATCGTAGGTTACTTATTACGAGCAAAACACATTTTGTTAGACCAATAAACCTAAAGCACAGGCGCTTGTATATCCACACGAGAGCATCTATGCCTGTGACGCGTCTCCCTTCTGATTATCTATACAAACGTATTTAAAGATAACCAGAAGGATACGTACGCGTCACAGGCATAGGCGCTCGCGTGTCCAGATACAAGCTCCTGTGACCTAAAGCTAGTTATCTGTCAAGTCGTCCATTGCTCTGCACATATCAGAGAACGTATATTCACAATTTTTGACATGATGAATATTATACCTCCCGTAGGCCTAAAAACAAACAGAGGCCTAAATACAAACAGACAGTTTGCATTGTTCTCTCAATAATATAAATTCCTTAAATATTGGCCCGCATGAGGCTGGTCACGGGTTAGGTAAAAGAGCGTGAAAACTGATAAGGCTGCTTCTACATTCCTGCGTAAACAGACACTTCAGAGAGCCAGTGGTCTCAGAGAGCCAGTGGTCTTAGTAACAGAGAGCATAAGAAATTTGCATAAGCAAAATAGCGTAGCTCTGTTTTGTTGTTGATCGCTTAGTTCTCTATTTTAAAGCCCGTTTACTACTAACATTTCTAGATACAGTCCACATAGGACTATATACAACTGTACGAATGTACTTACACTAGGTTGGCAAATACTGTAACGCTTTTCGATCGTGCACAACCGTACGCTAACTAAACGTAGTAAATTCAAATATACAATTCTATAATACAAGTGTCCCACAAAAAAAACAACCACCACCAAAAACCGCAACTTAATTTGTTGTGCGCAGACCTCGCTTTTAGTCTAAAGCATATGCTATGTTCATCAATAACGAAGCAAACTTTCAGTGTAAGCTTACCCCTTTTGTTACGAATGAAACATTTGCATCCTCAAAAAACACGAATTAACATTTAATTTACTCGTACCTTAGAAAATGTAGTTTATATAATTTGCCTACATTATATATACATGTATATCTCTCTCTACTCCCTCCCTACCCCCATTTTTCTTTTTAAAATAAATTTTATTTAATAAATCGTCCTGCTTATTCAACGGGAAAGATTATTGTTGGTATGTTTTGCTTTTAAATCACTGTTTCCTCTGTTGAACTATGTACATGTACACTTCCCTCTGACAACACTCTTGGGACCAGCTGCAGAGTCAGACTTGACTCCGTAAACAATGTTGTTTTGGCACTGCTTCAACTGCTGAGGTGACTCGCTCTAGATTCCAGACCCCGCAGTACGCCTACATCGAACACAGCATTGTATTGTTGCGTTCTGTATTTATCTCTGGCACTCCGCATGAACGCAGCCTTGACATAATAGTCTTAAACATACACGCTGCTGTAAATATATTCTCTCTCTCTCTCTCTCTCTCTCTCTCTCTCTCTCTCTCTCTCTGATATTATATGTGAATGTTGTATACGTTTTTTCTATTTGTATGTATATACGTGTTCGTAAGAATTTCGTGTTGTATGCATACGCGCATGCAAGAATGTGTACACGTGTGTCTGAATTTTCTGGTGCGTAGGTGTGTATAAGACTGAGACTGAGACTAACACTTTATTCCTCTATGAAATTTACATAAAAAGTTCCCTTGCTGGCTGCAAATAGTAAATGTAAAATGTAGAATATCTTTTTAAAAAAAAGGGGCAAGTACAAACAAAAAATAAATAGTACAACACATGAAATATAATAAAACAACTACTGTTCCGCATACTTGCGCTGTACACTCCAGCATATACCGCCACACACCATCACAAACCAACGCCGTCACGCACAAACACCAACCACAGGCGAACAATTTAACACACGCAACCCTTGCACAAACATGATCATCACATGCTACCCCAAATCACAAAACAGGGCTGTTTAAAGAATAAACACACACAAACACACACGCACACGCACACAAACAGTAGTGTAAAAACGCCGTTGTTATGATTTTCACGAAACGCCACATAGGCCTACGTTGTTTGGACATTTAAACAGAAAAAAAGGTCAATTTTTTCAGCTAACTCTAACCCTAAATCTAACTCAAACATTTAACGTAGCCGTAAGATTAACACAGCCCTAACCCTAACGAAACACTGTTTTGACGTCAAAATAACGGGGCCATCAAAAAAATGTAGGTAGGTAGAGTCTAAAGAGTCCGTATAAATAAGGTCGTTTCTACATCCACACACACACACACACACACACCCACACACACACACCCACACACCCACACACACACACACACACACAGAGTCGTGTAAAAACACCGTTTTAATGATAATGATTTTCATGAAACGCCACATACGTTGTTTGGACCTTTTAAAAAAAATAGTGTCCATTTTTTAAAAAAACTAACCTTAACCCAAACCTAACCCTTAACGTAACCGTAAGCCTAATACAGTCTTAACCCTAGCGAAACACTGTTTTGACGTCAAAATAACGGTGCCGTCAAAAGAACGTGGGTAGAGTCTAAAGAGTTCGTATAAATGAGGTCGTTTCTACATCCACACACACACACACACGCACTCACGCACACACCCACACTCAATCACTCACTCACACACCTACTCACACCCACCCACACACACTGGTTTTGACGGTGTTGTTGTGACTGTCATTAAACGTCACATACGTTGTGTTGACATTTGGTAATATTGTGTCCTTCCACCCCCCCCCCCCTTCCCCCTACCCTCTCCGCTTTTTTAAAGGTATTTTCAAGTCTTCTAACGCTAATCCTAAGCCTAACCCTAATCCAAACCCTAACCATAGCCCTAAACCTTACCCCAACCCCCGAGGTCCGCCAAAAAATCGCTGTTGATTTTCATGAAATTGTCCACAACAAAAATGCTATCTAATCATAATCACGTAAAAAAAAAAAAAAAAAAAAAAAAAAAAAAACGCCGACGATTTTTATGACATTAAAAAACAACAACAACAAAAACGCCGTCGTCTAAACATAATTACTCTCACACACACACGCACTCAGGCTGACAAAAATTATGGCTGACTAACTAAATTTATCAGACTAACTGATAAGATTTCACAAAGTCAGAGAATAGCGTTTGTGATTCGCATGACACTCGGCAGTAAGGACCGGCGGAACCCGTCAGTAGATCTATTCGCGTGGCAGCTAATGAACTACGAGATCTGGAGGAGGCCTGGACCATCACCTCGTCACACAGCGGATGGATGGGGTCACGCTGAATGGCCCCCAGGTGCTTCACTGCTTTCGAAGTGCGCCTGGAGACCAATGATGTGTCTATTATGGTCTATGCAATCAGCTTGCCGACAGTCTTTGTCCTGCTCTTTCAGGCTGCCGAAGAAGCACAGGCTGTTTAGGTCAGTATGAACTCCGCCATCGCCTTTGGAGCTCACATGGAACTTAAAGGCATTCGGCCTCCTCATAAAGTAGAGGCGTTGGTTGGCCTTCTATAAGTGTGTATAAGTGTGTGAATTTTGTATTTTCTGTGCGAATTGTGTGTTTGTATATATATACAAACACACAATTCCCACTGAAAATAAAAAATGCACACACTTATACACACTTATAGAAGGCCAACCAATATATATATATATATATTCGCACAGAAAATACAAAATTCACATACTTATAGAAGGCCAATCAACGCCTTTACTTTATGAGGCCGAATGCCTTCAAGTTCCATGCGGGCTCCAAATAAATATATATATTAATTTATTTATATTTATATATATATGTGTGCGCGTGTGTGTGTGTGAATTGTGTGCGAACTATGTGGGTGTGAGTGTGGGTGGGTATATGTGTGTGTGAATTTTGGTATCGCGTGCATGTGCGCATGTTTACACGGCGTTATTTGGACAAACTAGTGCACATCTACATACGTTGTTTCGACAGACCTCCTTGTTTGGACGTCCATTTAATGATCCGTTAGGGTTAGGGCTAGGGTTAGGGTTACAACACTTAAAAGTACTTAAAAAGGGGGTCGTAGCACGACCCATTGTCCACACAACGTATGTGGCGTTTGAGGAAAGTCCAAATAACGGTGTCTGTGCAAGTGTGTGTGTGTGTGTGTGTGTGCGCGCGCGCATGTTTACACGGCGTTATTTGGACAAACTAGTGCACATTTACATACGTTCTTTGGACAGACCTCCTTGTTGGGACGTCCATTTAATGATCCGTTAGGGTTAGGGTTAGAACACTTAAAAGTACTTAAAAAGGGGGTCGTAGCACGAACCATTGTCCACACAACGTATGTGGCGTTTGAGGAAAGTCCAAGTAACGGTGTCTGTGCAAGTGTGTGTGTGTGTGTGTGTGTGTGTGCGCGCGCACGTGCCTTCCTCATGGTGATAGTTATGGGTCTAAGGAGACTAAGAGTGTTTATTTGAGTTCGTGTCATGTGGGCAAGATTATGTGTGTGTGTGTGTGCGAGAGAGAGAGAGAGAGAGAGAGAGAGAGAGAGAGAGAGAGAGAGAGAGAGAGAAACGACAGACAATGAGAGAGAGAGAGAGAGAGAGAGAGAGAGAGAGAGAGAGAGAGAGAGAGAGAGAGAGAGCATGCGTAAGCAAAGAGAAACACACAGACTTACCATACAGACTGAAATGCAAACATTCAAGTTCAAATAGCAACGGTGAAATTCGAGAGAAATGGAATTTAATCGTGTTCCATTCAAAACAAAACACACAACAAATAATTAAACAATTTCAATAATAATTTATGCGCAGGGTAAAACACCTAATTACAATATTCAAATAAAAATCACCTTTAATCTTTACCCACAGTGAGAGAACAGTGAAATATGTACATGTAATAAAGAAAGCACTATAGACCAATTTCAAAATTAATGTTACCCATTCATCAATAAATTCATGCATACCGATTTGTGGTAGATAATTTTTTATTTTTGTTCAAGACCAAAATAGTTACTCCAAATATTTCCCACAATAATAATAATAATAATAATAATAATAATAATAATAATAATAATAATAATAATAATAATAATAACAATAATAATAATAATAAATAAATATAAATAAATAAATAAATTAATAATAATAATAATAATAATAATAATAATAATAATAATAATAATGCAATTCGATACAATACATCCTTATTATCCAGCTTTTTAGAGAGAGAGAGAGAGAGAGAGAGAGAGAGAGGGAGGGAGGGAGGAAGGTTTGGAGAAAGAGAGGGAGAGATAGAGAAAGGGAGAGAAAAAAAAGAGAGAACCACACCCCAACACCTCACCCCCCCAAAAAAAAAATTAAGAGAGAGAGAGAGAGAGAGAGAGAGAGAGAGAGAGAGAGAGAGAGAGAGAGAGAGAGAGAGAACCCCCTTCCCACGCACCCGTACCCACCACCTCCCCCCCAAAAAAAAAATTATAAAAGGGTACCAATTGTTTTTACACAGTGTTCATAGTGACAATAAATAAATACGAAAGAAAGAATAATTATTATACACCGACAACAAGCACACATCGCAAAACTAATTCTTACTCTCATTCACAATCTTTCTCGACTGTTATATTTATACACTTTCACTTCAAGTGCAACATTTCAACAATGCTCCATGTAGGCAACATCGAGATGAACCCTTCAATCATATTATCACATGTCGGCTGTTGCAATCATCCAAACACCATAACAGGGGGTGGGGGGGTGGGGGGGAAGTGGATGGAGGGAGCGGAGGTTGGGACGGTAGGGAGATGAAATACAACTCAAACCAACAACAACAACAACAAGTACACAA
This sequence comes from Oncomelania hupensis, assembly GCA_036898135.1. Classification (NCBI taxonomy): domain Eukaryota; kingdom Metazoa; phylum Mollusca; class Gastropoda; order Littorinimorpha; family Pomatiopsidae; genus Oncomelania; species Oncomelania hupensis. The sequence goes on from JBAHVR010000134.1 coordinate 122,818, forward strand.
TACATGTATCATTTATTTCAATACAGATTATCTGAACCGATTATGAACGAGAGAGAGAGAGACGCACAGACCGAGAGACAGAGAGAGAAAGAGAGAGGCAGAGAGAAAGAGACAGACATACAGAGATAGGAGGGGGAGAGGAGAGAGACAAGGGGGAGAGGGGAGTCCCATAAGTGGTATAGGTGTGGACAATTCAAGAAGAGGGGTGGGAGGGTGGGAGAGGGGGGAATCATTCTACATTGCAATGAACATGCACCCCGTTTCATCGTATGTTCCCTATTGCTCTCTCTGTACAAATAATGAGCGCACTCCTCATATTATAACGACCCCTTACAAGTGACTGAATCTTATAGAAAACAACAACAGCAGCCAACAACACTTTAAAAAAAAAAAAAAGAAGTAAATATATATATGAAGTGGAAACGTGACAGAAATTGGTGTGGAAAAAAAAAAGTGATTTATTCCGGAGTATGAAATACAATTGAATGGCGTTAAATTATAGAACGGTGCCTATGCAATGTACCATGACCCCATGCAGGTGCAATACAAAGAATAACAGATGTATGTTTCATGAAGGGGCAAAGTTAGGGGCCACAGACTCTCCTCACTCCCCACCCAAAACACACACAACAAAACAAACAAAAAGCAAACAACACACACACACATACAAAAAAATCCCAGCAACAACAACAACAAAGTATAACAAACAAACAGGTTTTCCACTATATTATTGTCCTATTTTGTATGACCAGTTCTACTGTGTCCGTAAATGATTTGAGGGGTTTCTTCGGGTGCTCCGGTCTCCTCCCTCCCTTCTATAATGGTATTAGATGCAGTCAATATAAAAATTTTAAAAATTAAAAAATCCCGATTTCCTGTCCGTCTTCTAATATAGCGATCTCCATGCCTTAACAACAGATGTTTGAGTGATAGATGTGTGTTTGTTGTGTGTGTGAGAGTGGGTAAAACATGTGAGCGTGTATGGTGGTACAGATCGCCGCACTTTAGCCTGATTGGCGATCTGGGGAAAAACACCTATATAGCATCCAGTTTTCTTCTTCTTGATCTTGTTCTTCTTCTTCTTATTATTATTATTATAACTGCAGCTATAATGTCAATAGTCAATAATGTCATTGTTACGTTGGTAAATAAATATGTTTTATTCCATATTTTTCTAACAGAAATGGTAAGAAAGTACTTTTTAAAAAATCTGCACCCTCCCACCCGCCACCCCCCACAAAAAAATCTCAACTATAGGTTTTAGGGTTTTGTTTAAACTATCGACGTCAAATTTTATTTCTAAAGTTACTTGTCAGTGTCACAGAGAGAGAGAGAGAGAGAGAGAGAGAGAGAGAGAGAGAGAGAGAGAGAGAGGGAGGCGAGGTGGGGTGGGGTGGGGGTGGGGAGGAGGATTATGGAGGGATGTAGGGGGAAGGGGGAGGGGGAAGGGGGAAAGGGCAACTGTATGGTAACATTACAAATTCTATCATGAGAATCCCAGTTACCTCTCTTTCAGTGCTCTCTCGCCTAGTATGGATCCACAAAGATTATGCACCAAATAAAGTCTTCACAGTTTTATTACTTTGTTGTTGTTGTTGTTGTTGTTTTTGTGTATCTAAAAATATTATCCTCAGAGGTAATACTATGGTTTAATTGTTAAAATTATGTTTAGGAGACATGATCATCGCCTAAATTAAAAACAAGAAAAGTGGATAATAAACCTTCTGTGACAGCATACTTTGAAACCTCAAAAAAACTGAATATACACATTTAGTTTACACATAAAGTCATCAGAGTGTTTTGTTTGCTTACAAAACATAGGCCAGATACCTGGAAGCAGCAACATACTGTACGAATACAGCATATCGCTTAAGGCTCGGCCACACTTGCATTACGTGCCCGGCCACACTTGCGTTACGTGCCCGGCCACACTGACGTTACATGCCCGGCCACACATGTGTTACGCTTATGAATTCCTTATGTATTTTCTTGCGTACTGGTTAACATAAAATTTCACAAAAATAGCGCATGTTTGATTTCTTCTGCAAAAATATAGGGTGTGACTTCACGAGTTTAGAGGTCAACCTGAACTCCTCCCACGCGCTTGATTACACGCAACAAGTGTGGTCTGCTACACACGCTTAGGCAGTTGAATTTTCTTGTTGCGTGTCGATCTTAGTAAA
>JBAHVR010000030.1:0-50000 GCA_036898135.1 Oncomelania hupensis
TCTGAGTTACACAACTATCAGGAATTCAAGCATCGGGGCTGAATCAGATACTGATAGAAAACACCAACATCGAACTGAGTGTAACAGTTACCTTTAGTTTTACCTTTAGTGTTACCTTTAGTGTTACCTTTAGTGTTACCTTTAGAGTTGTTTCAGCAGATCTTTTATAAGGATCAGAGGTGAGTCCTTGTTTAACGACGTTGTGGTCCTCATTTGGCTCTTTGCAGTCGACTTACAATGTCTTTCAACCAAGTTGTGGTCTTGATTCGGCTCTTTGCAGTTTGCTGGACCCTATAAACAATGACTAACTAACTAATTACCAACTTTGTTATTGTGTAAAGGCTTTGTAATACAGTACTTTGTTGTTGTGTACAGTCTGTATAATACAGCACTTTGTTGTTGTGTACAGTCTGTATAATACAGCACTTTGTTGTTGTGTACAGGCTGTTTCATTGCATGTTTCTAACAGCTAAAAGAATATTCTGTAAATAAAGTATTAAAATGTTTACAAAAATGAAAAACTGAGCATTGTGTTGTTGTTTTTAAATTAAAAGTTCACTGATAGAATGAAGAAGGAATGAAGGGAGATGAAGTAGAGGTTACAGGAACAAGTTTATAAACCTGCATTCAGCAAACAACAAATAGAAGCCACAAAATAATAAGTACAATTTTAAAAATATAAAATACATGTAAAAGTCTTATACAAATAAAAAATATAACACAAATGTAAAAGTCTTATAAAAATATAAAATAAATGTAAAAGTCTTATAAAAATATAAAATAAATGTAAAAGTCTTATCAAAATAAAAATATAACATAAATGTAAAAGTCTTATCAAAATAAAACTATAACATAAATGTAAAAGTCTTATAAAAATAAAAATATAACATAAATGTAAAAGTCTTATCAAAATAAAACTGTAACATAAATGTAAAAGTCTTATAAAAAATAAAAATATATATAACACAAATGTAAAAGTCTTATCAAAATAAAAATATAACATAAATGTAAAAGTCTTATAAAAATATAACATAAATGTTAAAGTCTTATCAAAATAAAAAACAAGTGTTCCAAATTGTTACTAATGCTAAGTTAGTTAACCTTTGGAGACATACGAAACTAATAATTTAGTAAATACAATCTGGCTTTTTCATCCTCCTCCTATCCCAAATTAAGTATTTGAAATAATGTATAAATAGCTGCTTGTTCTATTCACTTTGGTATGAAGAATTTTTCCTTGGTAAGCATTATTATATTTAAAATAAGATTTTAAAAACTTATTTTGCGCTAGGCGTCTCTCTACTAAAACATTAGCGAATAAATTTATGACAACGGCATGGAGAGTTTTTCCCCTTAGCAAACTTTCGTTATTACTTCCCCTCTTCATGTTGAAGTTGTGCAGTTGTTTTGCAACGTTGAGTGCTGCATTGCTCTGTTATGGAGGACGAAGACAGTCCGGTGCTGTTTGAGGTGAAGCTGGAGATTGACATTGCTGAGGAACCAGTGGTAGACTGGATGAGATTGCAAGCGTGGCATGCGCAAGGTGAGTCTTGCTCCGGTGATGAAACATTCGTCATTGAACATGGAAACTGACATTTTACAACTACAGCCAATACAGGACAGTTATTAGTTAAGATCAACATCGTGGTATCAACCTGTACAGAAAAATATAATTTCAACGCCAGTCAAAATGAAAGCTTTGTCATTCTCCTATTACTGTTATGTTAATTGAATGGCTCATCGTTTATTTTTTCTTTGTTTAAAATGTATTTTACTACAATGTAATTTTTTTTTTTTTTTCATTTGAGATGTCACAAAGTGGTGGCAAATGTTAACATCAGTGCTCCTTGAAGAATGGTACCACAGAAAAGGATTAAAATAAGTGTCAGGTTTAGAACATCCACACCCTAACACCAACAAATTAGTTTTTTTTTCCTGACCTTTTGTGGGGACTGTGCAGTGAATGCTGGGTGCTGATCTTAACTATGGCAACATTGTTTCTGCAGGATTTGTTTAATTGGAAATAGTGAAATAGACCAGTTCTTTGTTCATCCTTGATTGCACTTTGGAGGTTTATTTACTGTGTCATCTGTAATATTTAGGTGAGAGGAATTTCTCAGGAAAATATTTACATTTTTATGTGATCGTTTTTTAAGTTCATCATTATGCTGTCAGGAACTTTTCACGTGAAAGCTGTTGTTTTGTTTAGAAATTGCAGGAAGAGAACGCCATCATGTTTCTCACAGCAGCAGTGAACAGATTGTCAGAGGTACTGCTAACATGACTGGCAGTGAGTTCAACATAAAGGAAGAATCAGAAAGCAAGACAGCACCTGACAGTGACATGATGGAGTCACATATCCCACTGTTGTGTAAAGTGAAGACAGAACCTGACTGTGATACTGAGGGATATGGTAAGTATATTAGTGTATTATAGTCTGGGTTCCCTTTTTGTAGTGAATCTAAGGAGTGAAATCACTTTCATTTTATAATTTTAAGGTGTTTTTTTTCCACTCCTTGTTAAGCATTTTAAGGGGTGGGAAAACCAATGGAAAAACGCCATGATTGATGGTTTAGTTGTGAAACAAGGGAAGTAACCACCATATATGATGCATCACAAATCTACGTTACATTAAACTATGATGTCACTTCATAAGCATAGCGAGATGATTTAGGAACCTTGTGATTGGTAGATAGTGCAAAAGGTAAACCAATAAACATCGAGCTAATTTTTCAGAAATTATTATGCGTTCTTGATCTTCTCCCACTAGAGATTGTTTTTTCAGGTGTGTTTTCAGCGCCAATTGCACAATTTAAGACGTACTTCTCACGCGTCTACTGCGTAAATTTGAAGGATTAAAAGTGTGATTTCGCCCAATGTCCTGATTGTAATGCTTGTTATGTTTAGAAAAAAAACTATTGTTATTGTAGCTGAAATGCTTTACAGTTTTGTTTCTCTAGATATCTCTTAAGTATATTAAAGGATGTGCCTTATTATTAACTGGGACACCATTATTGAAGGGAGGGAGGAAACCAAAATACCAGGAGAAAATATTTGGTGACCTGAACCTGAACAGTCTTGTATCTAAGTCATATAAAGTCATCCTCTGCAGGTTTTGTACTCTTGAACTTTGGCATAGAAAACCAGAGTCCTAACAAACAGTGCTACTGCTATCACCCATGATACATTTGCTGATTTCTTTGTTACAGAAAGTACTGACCCATTGGAAACAAAGATGGTGTGGGTGAAGAAAGAGAGAAACACAGATATACTTCCAATGCAGTCTGAGGTAATAATGGAACTTGACGTCTCTTTTACAAATCTTCCACACAATAACTATATGGTACAGTAATTCAATAATAAAAATCATAATAATAGTAATAATAATAATTATAATAATAATAATAATATTAATATTAATAATAGTATTAATAATAATGGATGCTATATACTGTGATACCTTTGGTTATGAATGCCTCAGGTCACGAACAATTTGGTTTACGAACAACAACAATGACACCTAAATATTTGAAGCTATGCCCTGTGTTGAGGGATTGGCCTTGGACTTTCATGTCCATGTTGACTCCATTGGTGTTGTTGTCATCATTTTGGTCTTCTCTGCACTTATTTCCATTCCATAGGCTCTGGAGGTGGTGTCAAGCCTCTGTACCAGCTGGTTAAGTTCTTGTTCCTCTCTAGCCAATCCATCAATGTCATCCACAAAACGAAGGTTGGAGATTGTTCTACCCCCTATGCTGACTGTGCCTTCATGATCTGCAAGGGCATCTGACATGATGCGCTCTAGGAAGATTGTGGTCTAATGGTAGTGCTTCGGCTTGCGGATCGGAAGGTCTCGGGTTCGAGCCCTGGCCGGGCCATTGTGTTGTGTCCCTGGGAAAGACACTTTACTCCTGTTTTCCTACTCCTTCGGATGAGAGTATAAACTGAGGTCTAGTCTGTGTCGCATACATTCCATCATAACGGACTTTAAAGATCCTGATGCTCATGTCCTAGACGGGTGAGTGCCGGTGACAAGAAAACGCCCAGCATGCACCTAGGTCCTTCTCCCCCATCCCTGGCTGCCCAGGATTGTGCTCAGTTGTCCGGGCGTCAGACCATGCGCCCAAAGGCTGCGGATGGGCGTCTCGGGCGGCTTGAGTTAGATCCTGTATCGGCCAGCGCCTTGAGCAGCTCTTGAGCTGGAAAAGCGCTATATATTAAATACATAAATAAATAAGATGTTGAAGAGGGTTGGAGAGCCTTGTCACACAGGCTTTTGATGACTTCAATAATTTTAGGGCTGATGTTGTAAACTCTCCTGGTTGCTCACAGAGCTGCATGTTAAACTCGATCAAACACCTTTTTGAAGTCTACGAACACATGGTATAGATGTTGTTGATGCTGTAGGTATTTCTCGCAGATTATTCTGAGGTTGAAAATCTGTTCAGTGGTACTTCGCTCTGCCCTGAATCCTACTGGTTCTTCAGCTATGATTTGTTCAGCTTGTGGTTTCGACCTGTTAAGTAATATTTTCAGAAGGACTATGCTGGGATGGCTGATGAGGCTGGTGGTGCCATAATGTTCACACTCCTGAACGTTACCTGTTTGGAAGAGTGATGATAAGCGACTGGGTCCATGGTGTAGACCACTCCACACTCTCACAGATCTTGATACAAATAATGGTGAGGGTGTCAATCATCGCTTTTCCTCCTGCTTGAAGCAGTTCCACGGGTATGTTGTCCACTCTCACTGACTTCCCTTTCTTTAGCGACTTCACTGTTGCCTCAACTTCTTCTCGGAGATTTGGGAGGATTTCTTCTTCTCTTTTCTCCGGATATGCTAGAACTGATGGGTTTCTGTTTGATGTCTGGTTGTAAAGGTCAGAGCATTACTCTGTCCATCTATCCAAGACTTCTTGTTCTTCTGTAAGGCATATTCCAGACTTGTTTTGGATCGTGGAGACCTTGGGCTGTTTAACACTTGTCAGCCGTTGGTAATGAGTCTACTGGAGACTGGGCGGCATCCCATGACATTGGCTGGAATGTCCTTGTGGACCAAGAATCCAATGCCGTGTTCATGCCTGTCATCTTTCCCGCTAAAATAAAGATTGTGGCTTTTGTCGGTCGTTGTTTCAACTAAGCCTTCCAAGCGTAGTTCGCTGATACCTAAAATGTTTCATTGATAGTGGTCCAGCTCGTGGGCCAGTTCTTCTAATTTTCCATCCGCAGTTAGGGTCCTGACATTCCAGGTTTCTATGACTATGTTTCTGGTGCGGATCTTGCTAAGTTGACCATCAGTAGCATACTTATCATCTCCGTCCTGGTGCCCAATGGAAGGTGCGGTCGTTGGCGATGACCGATCCGGGAAGGGGAGGGAATGGTTGTTTTTATCATGGGCAAAAAAAAGACCTGGCAGGTCCTGATATCCTCGAATACACTCTCTTCTTCTTCCTTCTTGCACTGTGCCTTGCAGGATAGTCTTTGCAAGACCTGATGATCTGGTGACGACGTGGCCATACCATCGGAGTTTTCATTTTTTCACCACTGTGAGCAGGTCACCAGATCATCAGGTCTTGCAAAGACCATCCTGCAAGGCACAGTGCAAGGAGGTAGAAGAAAAGGATAGATAGGATAGGACAGGTGAGCAGGTGATCGTGTTGTCCAATGGCTTGTGTGATGGTCTGTCAGACTTCGTCGTTGGTGATGTGCTGGGTAAAGGAAATGCCCAGAAGTCTTCTGTAGCACCTCATCTCCATGCTTTGTATTCTTCGTTGTAAATCTGTTGTGATGGTCCATGTTTCGCGAGCGTATAAGAAGATGGAGATGACAAGGGAGCGGAGCAGTCTTACCTTGGAATGTAGACTAGTGGTCCTGTCTTTCCAAATTGGCTTCAACCTCGCCAGGGCAGCAGTTGTTTGTGCAATCCTGGAGAGGACTTCCTGTCGGGACCAATTGTCTGATACAATGGCTCCTAAATATTTGAAACTATGCATTGTGTTGAGGGATTGGCCTTGGACTTTGATGCCATTGGTGTTTTTGGTCATGATTTTGGTCTTCTCTGCACTTATTTCCATTACATAGGATCTAGAGGTGTTGTCAAGCCTCTGTACCAGCTGTTCAAGTTCTTGTTCCTCTCCAGCCAATCCATCAATGTCATCCGCAAAAGGACGGTTAAAGATTGCTCTTCCCCCTATGCTGACTGTGCCTTCGTGACCTGCAAGAGCATTTGACATGATGCGCTCTAGGAAGATGTTGAAGAGTGTTGGAGAGAGTAGGCATCCCTGACGCACTCTGATTATTGTTCTGAACCAGTTTCTGATGGCGCTGTTGTGGAGGACTGCACTGGTAGCCTTGTTATACAGGCTTTTGATGACTTCAATAATTTTAGGGTTGATGTTGTACACTCTCATGGTTGCCCACAGAGCTTCATGCCAGACTCGGTCAAACGCCTTTTTGAAGTCTACGAACACATGATATAGGTGTTGTTGTTGCTGTAGCCATTTCTCACAGATTGGAAATATGAGGTCGAAAATATGCTCAGTGGTACTTCGCCCTGCCCTGAATCCTGCTTGCACTTCAGCTATGATTTGTTCAGCTTGGGGTTTCAACCTGTTGAGTATTATTTTCAGCAGGACCTTGATGGGATGGCTGATCATGCTGATGGTGTGGTAATTTTCACATTCCTGAAGGTTACCTTTTTTGAGAAGAGTGATGACAAGCAATTGGGTCCATGCTGTAGGCCACTCCCCACTCTGTCAGATAATGGTGAGGGTGTCAATCATCGCTTCTCCTCCTGCTTGAATGTTGTCCACTCCCGCTGACTTCCCCTTCTTCAGCAATTGTACTGCTGCCTCAACTTCTTCTCTGAGATTTGGGAGGATTTCTTATTCTTCCCTGTTCTCAGGACATGCTAGAACTCATGGGTTTCCGTTTGGTGTGTGGTTGTAAAGGTCAGAGTAGTACTCTTTCCACCTGTCCAAGACTTCTTGTTCTTCTGTAAGGCATATGCCAGACTTGCTTTGGATCGTGGAGATCTTGGGCTGTTTAACACTTGTTAGCCGCTTCACAGTCTGGTAGGCGTTCTTGCTGTTGTTCTTGTTCAGATTTACTATATTTCCTGGCATTGATCTTCTATCCAGTTCTCCTTTGTTGTGCGCATGCCTTTTCAGATGTCATTGTTGATGTGTCGGTAAGCATCAGTGTCATTATAATTTATTAAAGGGAAGGAGGAAACCAGCGTACTTAGAGAAAACCCTCGGTGACCTCAATAGTCTTGCATCTAAGTCACATAAGCAAGCTCCTTGTTCTGGTTGTTATTGCAATAACATTACATTACATGATTATTGCTTTAGGTCCAGCAGACTCTTCCGAGCCAAAGTTGTTATTGCAAAGTAATACATCATCGTAATTTTAGGACTGAAGTAGGCTTATTTTAAACATTATCGAGAAACTCAACACATTGTTGCTGTGATAATGATATAATAATAATGATGGATTATATTACTACAAAAAATATTAAAGATTACTTAGTCAATGTTTATATAGGGTCCAACGGACAGCAAAGAGCTCAATCATGACCACTTTGTTGATGATGATGATGATGATGATGATGATGATGATGATGATGATGATGATGATGATGATGATGATGATGATGATGATGGTTAGATCAAAGTACAGGTCATGCTTTAATGAGTTACAAGTTTAAAATTCATTTGGATGATGTCTATTAATTCAGGGATTGTAAATGTTCAGCACTATTATGACTGTAGTCTGACTTCAGTCTCATTTTCGTAGAGATAAAGTAGGAACTCATCAGGCAATGACTGTAGTCTGACTTCAGTCTCATTTTCGTAGAGATGAAGTAGGAACTCATCAGGCAATGACTGTAGTCTGACTTCAGTCTCTTTCGTAGAGATGAAGAGGAATCAGGCAATGACTGTAGTCTGACTTCAGTCTCATTTTCATAGTAAAGAAGTAGGAACTCATCAGGCAATGACTGTAGTCTGACTTCAGTCTCATTTTCGTAGTGATGAAGTAAGAACTCATCAGGCAGTTACCTGCCTTCTGCCATTCCCTACCCCCCCCCCCCCTCCTAGTAGTTAGTTTTTCTTATATACATCTGTCAACACTTTATAGTTAGTGTTTCTTATATACATCTGTCAACACTTTATAGTTAATGCTTCGTATATACATCTGTCAACACTTTATAGTTTCTTATATACATCTGTCAACACTTAAGTTAGTGTTCATCGTAAATCTTGGTTTTCTTTTTCAGATTCCAACTGCATGTGCTACACAACTGCTTACTGTCAACTCAACACCACAGTCATTAGTGGTCAAGTTATCTTCTGCCTCAGTCACTCCCCACAGTGAAGTCAGTCTCATAGATCATGAGTGTAGATCAAAGACAGAGCAGCAACAGAAGACTGGAGAACAAAAGAATCATGTATGTGATGTTTGTAATAAAACTTTCACTGAGGGTGGCAGTTTGAGTAGGCATAAGCGTATACATACAGGAGAGAAAAATCATGTGTGTGATGTTTGTAATAAAGCTTTCATTCAGGCTGGCAATTTGAAGTTACATAAGCTTATACATACAGGAGAGAAAAATCATGTGTGTGATGTTTGTAATAAAGCTTTCACTCACGCTGGCAGTTTGAAGGAACATAAGCTTATACATACAGGAAATAAAAATCATGTGTGTGATGTTTGTAATAAAGCTTTCACTCAGGCTCGCCATTTCAGGGAACATAAGCTTATGCATACAGAAGATAAGAATCGTGTGTGTGATGTTTGTAATAAAGCTTTCACTCACGCTGGCAGTTTGAGTAGACATAAGCGTATACATACAGAAGAGAAGAATCATGTGTGTAATGTTTGTAATAAAGCTTTCATTCAAGCTGGCTGTTTGAAGTTACATAAGCTTATACATACAGGAGAGAAAAATCATGTGTGTGATGTTTGTAATAAAGCTTTCACTGAGGCTCGCAGTTTGAGTAAACATAAGCTTATACATACAGAAAAGAAAAACCATGTGTGTGATGTTTGTCATAAAGCTGTTGGGGCTAGCTATTTGAAAAGGCATAAGCTTACTCATGCAGGAGAGAAGAATCATCTGTGTGATGTTTGTAGTAAAGCTTTTAATGGGGCTGGCAATTTGAAGAGGCATATGCTTATACATACAGGAGAGAAAAATCATGTGTGTGATGTTTGTAATAAAGCTTTCACTCAGGCTGGCAGTTTGAAGCAACATAAGCTTATACATACAGGAGAGAAGAACCATGTGTGTGATGTTTGTAATAAAGCTTTCAATCGGGCCCAGCATTTGAGTAAACATAAGCTTATACATACAGGAGAGAAGAATCATGTGTGTAATGTTTGTAATAAAGCTTTCAATAGGGCTTTCAATTTGAAGTTACATAAGCGTATGCATACAGGAGAGAAGAATCATGTGTGTGATATTTGTAATAAAGCTTTCACTCTTGCTAGAAGTTTGAAGTTACATAAGCTGATACATACAGGAGAGAAGAATCACGTGTGTGATGTTTGTAATGAAGCTTTCACTCAGGCTCACAGTTTGAAGGAACATAAGCTTATACATACAGGAGAGAAGAATCTTGTGTGTAATGTTTGTAATAAAGCTTTCACTAAGGCTGGTCATTTGAAGGAACATAATCTTATTCATACAAAAGAGAAAAATCATGTGTGTGATGTTTGTAATAAAGCTTTCACTTCGGTTAGCGATTTGAAAAAGCACAAGTTGACACATTCTGAACACAAAATTTCATGTGTTTGACGTCTTTTCTTTCAGCTTGCCAGTTGAAGAGACATACATGTTCAGAAGAAAAAAATCCTGTGTGTGATGTTTGTATTAAGGCTTTTTCTTTGGCTGATGATTTGAAGCAACACATGTTGATACATACTGAAGTGAAAAGTTATGTGAAATATGTGTAATATATAATGCTTGTATTCATGCTGACAATTTGATGAATCACATGTTGGTACATACAGAAAGGACATTTAGGGCTGTGCCATAATGTTTTCATTTAAATTGAGTACTTGAAGGAGCTTACAGTAACATAGGCTGGAGGCAGAAAAGAAGATAAAAGCAACACAATGACCAAGCTTTCCAGTTTATTTGAAGGTTTTTCTTAAGGGAAAATAAGTCTAAATGCCTAAAACTCTTGACAGCTCTTTGAACCAAGTTGATTCGGCTCTTTGCAGTCCACTGGACCCTATAAATGACTAACTCTTGACAGCAATTCTATATATTGGCTCAAACAATATTGTGAACATTGTTGAAATTAAAATTTAAACGTAGTATCCCAAACATTCTGGAGAGAAAATGGTGTGCAATGTATGTAATGTGTTGAATGCTGTCAGTGAATATTATGTTTAACATTTAACCATTGAATGCAAAGGAGACAACATTTATGCTAGGAGTTTGAGGTATCACCAGTTGTCACATACTATAAAGACAAATTATGCATGTGATAAGTGTTGAATCAAGTTGAGTACTAAAAGTAGAATAGATTGAGAAATGCAGGGTAAAAAATATAATACTTGCGATATGTCCCCGTTGGGGTGCCGGGGGTTTCAGTAGAAATAGTATCCCCACTTTCTGGAAATTTAGTGCTTTAAATTCCCACTGTCGCTGTCTTTCTCATTTGCTCTTTCTCATTCCTGCTATGTTCTATCAATCTGCTATACTATCATCTTCTTTGCTAGACCAGTAACCTACCTTTTTTCTTGAAAACTCCTCCGGGACAAGACTCCTTATTTGTGTATGAGGTCTGTTGGATCATCTTGGGAATATTGGATGCTTTCTGCCAGGTGGTCATTAGGGCTTCCTATGATGTTATTATTTAGCAATGTAGTCATTTTATATGTATGTGTTTTGTTGATAATTTATAATGATGTTTGTATTCTATTTTGTTTTTGTAAACGGGGGTTCGATAAATTAGAGTACAGTCTCAGCGTCCTCTGCATGGGATGTCTTTATTGTAAAGTGACTGGCTGGTGGAGAGCTTTCAGTTTTACCAGCAGGGTTGTTTCAGCATATCTTTTATGCGGATCAGGGGTTGTCTGGTCCTGATTTGGCTCGGAAGAGTCCGCTGGACCTAAAGCAATAATCATGTAATGTAATGTAATGTAACTTGCGATTTGTGTGACCCCTGGAATTCCACCAATGTATATTGAATGCATATAATGCCATTGAATAGCATGGGATGTTTGTAACCACCATTGTATAGCATGGGATGTTTGTAACCACCATTGTATGGCATGGGATGTTTGTAACCACCATTGTATAACATGGGATGTTTATAACCACCATTGTATAGCATGGGATATTTGTAACCATCATTGTATGGCATGGGATGTTTGCAACCACCATGGTATGGCATGGGATGTTTGTAACCTCCCTTGTATAGCATGGGATGTTAGTAACCACCATGGTATGGCATGGGATGTGTGTAACCAGCTTTGTGGTACCAGTTATATGATGTGTAGCATTTTACCATTGATTGTAAAGGAGACAACAAGAGAGTCAACCTGCTGTTAGATTGCTAGTTTCGAGATTGATGGTACATGAATATGGCTGTGATGAGTTACTGCATGTAGATATGAATGTGAAAAATGTAGATAAAATCTGTTCTTTTGTGTGAATATTCATCAAATCCTTTAACTATGACTACTTCATTCTTGCTACAGCTACAGGATCTAATATAGGAGATCTCTGGTGTACCAGGATTGCATTCCAAAACAATCAAATTGAATGGAAATAAGAACACATCTGGGTAAAACTTTTGTTAAAAAATTAATATAGTGTTAATACTTATGTATTATTACTTTATTTGACCTATTTTGTAAAACCTATTACAGTGATTGGCTGGTGGAGTGCCTTCAGTGTTACCACTAGGGTTGATTTGGCAGATCTTTTATGCAGATCAGGGGTGAGTCCTCTTTCAGCGAAGTTGTGGTCTTGATTATGTGGTCCTGATTCGGCTCTTAGCAGTCTGCTGGACCCTGTAAGCAATGAATAACTAACTCCTTTGTTCTTTCTCATTCCTAATCTGTTCTATCAATCTACTATACTATCTTCTTTGTTAGACCAGTCACCTATCTTTTTTATTGAAAACTCTTCTATAACTCCTCATTTTTGTATGAGGTCTGTTGGGTCAGCTTGGGAATATTGGACGCTTTCTGCCAAATGGTCACTAGGGCTTATGATATTATTATTTAGCAATGTATGCATTTTATATGTATGTGTGTTGTTGATATTTTAATATGATGTTTATATTCTATTTTGTTTTTGAAAACAGGTGTTTGATACATTAGAATATAGCTTCAGCATCCCCTGCGTGAGATTCCTTTATTGTAAAGTGACTGGCTGGTGGAGTGCCTTCAGTTTTACCACTAGGGTTGTTTGAGCATATTTTATACACGGATCAGGGATGAGTCCTCTTTTAACCCTGATCCGTATAACAATTCTTCTGAAACAACCCTAGTGGTAACACTGAAGGCACTCCACCAGCCAGTCACTTTACAATAAAGGCATTACTAAAGGGACGCTAAGGCTATACTATGTGTCCTCTTTCAACCTTCCTCTGTGGGGATGCCAGGGGTTTCAGTATAAATAGTATTCCCCCTTTCTGGAAATTTTGTGCTTTGAATTCCCACTGTTGCTGTCTTTCTCCTTTGTTCTTTCTCATTCCTACTCTGTTCTACTCCTACTCTTCTTCTTTGCTAGACCAGTCACCTACATTTTTTTCTTAAAAAACTCTTCTGGGACAATACTCCTCATTTGTGTATGAGGTCTGTTGGATCAGCTTGGGAATATTGGTCACATGGTCATTGGGGCTTCCTATGATGTTATTATTTAGCAATGTAGGCATTTTATATGTATGCGTTTTGTTGATATTGTATAATGATGTTTGTATTCTATTTTGTTTTTTGTAAACAGGGGTTTGATAAATTAGAGTATAGCCTCAGCGTCCCCTGCGTGGGATGTCTTTATTGTAAAGTGACCGGCCGGTAGATTGCCTTCAGTGTTACCACTAGGGTTGTTTCGGCAGATGTTTTATGTGGATCAGGGGTGAGTCCTCTTTCACTTCTCTGGTCCTGCTTTGGCTCGGAAGAGTCCTCTGGACCTAAAGCAATAACCATAGAATGTAATGTAAAATGTTTATATTCTATTTTGTTTTTTTGTAAACAGGGGTTCGATAAATTATAGTATAACCTCAGCATCCCCTGCATGGGACGTCTTTATTGTAAAGTGACCGGCTGGTGGAGTGCCTTCAGTCTTACCACTAGGGTTGTTTCAGCAGATCTTTTATGTGGATTAGGGGCGAGTCCTCTTTCAGTGAAGTTGTGGTCTTGATTTTGTGGTCCTGATTTGGGTCTGTGCAGTCAGATGGGCCCTGTAAGCAATGAATAATTAACTTTCATAGAAGTTGTGGTCTTGATTTTATGGTTCTGATTCGGCTCTTTCCAATCCGCTGGACCCTGTAAGCAATGAATAACTAACTAACCTCTTTCAACCAAGTTGTGGTCTTGATTCGGTTCTTTGCAGTCCGCTGGACTCTGTAAGCAATGAATAACTAACTACTCATGCTGACAATTTGATGAAACACATGTTGGCACATTCAGAAAAGACAAAATGTGGCCAAGGCAATAGTGCTTTCATTTTAATTGAGTACTTGAAGAAGCTTACAGTGACATAAGCTGGAGGCAGAAAAAAGAAGATAAAAAACAATATGAGTCGTTGGAAAAAAACAAACTTTGGAGTTTAGTTTAAAATGTTTTCTTAAGATAAAACAAGCCTAAATGCATAACACTCTGGACAGCAATTCTATATATTGGGCCCAATAATAGTGTGAATATTATTCAAATTAAAATATGAACATAGCACTCCAAACATAATCTATATATTGGGCCCAATAATAGTGTAAATATTATTCAAATTAAAATATGAACATAGTACTCCAAACATAATCTATATATTGGGCCCAATAATAGTGTGAATATTATTCAACTTAAAATATGAACATAGCACTCCAAACATAAGCTATATATTGGGCCCAATAATAGTGTGAACATTATTCAAATTAAAATATGAACATAGTGCTCCAAACATAAGCTGGGGGGAAAGTGGCATGCCATGTTTGTAATATGTTGACTGTTGTCAGTGAATATTATGTGTGACAGTTAACCATTGACTGCTGTCAGTGAATATTATGTGTGACAGTTAACCATTGACTGCTGTCAGTGAATATTATGTGTGACAGTTAACCATTGACTGTTGTCAGTGAATATTATGTGTGACAGTTAACCATTGAATGCTGTCAGTGAATATTATGTGTGACAGTTAACCATTGACTGCTGTCAGTGAATATTATGTGTGACAGTTAACCATTGACTGTTGTCAGTGAATATTATGTGTGACAGTTAACCATTGAATGCTGTCAGTGAATATTATGTGTGACAGTTAACCATTGAATGCTGTCAGTGAATATTATGTGTGACATTTAACCATTGAATGTAAAGTAGACAACACTTATGCTAGCTGTTTGAGGTATCATCAGTTGTCACATACCATGAAGACACATTATGCTAGCAGTTTGAGGTATCATCAGTTGTCACATACCATGAAGACACATTATGCTAGCAGTTTGAGGTATCACCAGTTGTCACATACCATGAAGACACATTTTTCCCTCTTGGGGTGCCGGGGGTTTCAGTATAAATAGTATCCCCACTTTCTGGAAATTTAGTGCTTTAAATTCCCACTGTCGCTGTCTTTCCCATTTGGTCTTTCTCCTTCCTGCTCTGTTCTATCAATATGCTGTACTATCTTCTTCTTCACTAGACCAGTCACCTACCTTCTTTCTTAGAAACTCTTCTGGGACAAAACTCCTTATTTGTGTGTGAGGTCTGTTGGATCAGCTTGGGAATATTAGATGCTTTCTGCCAGGTGGTCACTAGGGCTTCGTATGGTGTTATTTTTTGGCAATGTAGGCATTTTGTATGTATGTGTTTTGTTAATTTATAATGATGTTTGTATTCTGTTTTGTTTTTGTAAACAGGGGTTCGATAAATTACAGTAGCCTCAGCGTCCCCTGCAAGGGATGTCGTTATTGTAAAGTGACTGGCTAGCGGAGAGCCTTCAGTTTTACCGCTACGGTTGTTTCAGCATATCTTTTATGCGGATCAGGGGTTGTCTGGTCCTGATTTGGCTCGGAAAAGTCCACTAGACCTAAAGCAGTAATCATGTAATGTAATGAAGACACATTATGCTAGGAGTTTGAGGTATCATTAGTTGTCACATACCATGAAGACACATTATGCTAGCAGTTTGTGGGTACCAGTTGTCACATACCATGAAGACACATATTATGCTAGCAGTTTGAGGTTATCACCAGTTGTCACATACCATGAAGACACATGATAGCAGTTTGTGGTATCCCCAGTTGTCACATACCATAAAGATTATTCATGTGAAAACTTTTCACTCAAATTGAGCTCTCCAAGAAGCATAGTTTGAGACATGTGAGGGAGAACATTTGATACATGCAATATTCCTAACCCTTGATTTCCAGCCTTGTATGGCATGGGATATTTGTAACCACCTTTGTGATCACGCCTGTGCTTTCTTTCACTGGAAAGGACTTTTCAGTGGAGCTACTAGGCTAATTATAGCTGGCAAGCCCTGCAGCCAGCCGGCTAGCCTCATATCATGCCTGCAGTCTCGCTTCCCGCTAACATACTAGACAAAGAACGGCGTACCACTGAGTGGATATCATTCTCTAACTCTGTGCTATAGAACTGATCATGTTATGTGAAATATCGTTTGTTTTGTGGTAGTCCTTTTGCATTTTAGTTACTTTCATATCTGTGTTTTGTGTTAGCATAACAGGGCTTGCGAAATCCCACTTCCCGTTACCCGGGGAAGTGTAAAATTTCTTCGGGTAGTACACATTCATCAAGTACATTTCCCGCGGGTAATACAGAAATCACAAATTAAAAAAAGAAATAGAGCTTCACTATTTTCGCTTTCCTGTGAGCTGGCATTTTACCATAAACCAAAAGTATTTTTTTTCTGCGAGATTTCCATTGTTCCTGGTCTATGGAACAACTGATCGTTTTGCTTTGCGTCCTCTGCCTGCTTTAGTAAAGAGTTACTTCCCTTCTGGCCACCTTCCGACTTGTTTTCTTTCATAAAATTTCATTGGTGCATTGTCGATATTTTAGCAAATGGAGGATTATAAGTTCGGACACCTCAGCATTCTCGCGGCGTTCGTCGCTCGAGCAGGAGTGGCAGTCTTGCTCTGCGCAGGGGCGCTATCCATTCTGGCTATGGACTTAGCCGAATTTCTTGCCATTCTCGCGGTCGAGAGCACTGGCGGTCCCATGTCAGTCCGGCCTTGCTACCTGCGGGGAAACTACTAGGAGTATCGTTCAGTCCCGCAGCCATGGCGGCATGAGACGATGAGGACGCACCGTCCCATGGGTGGCAGTCTGGAAGTCAACACTGTCTCCATTGACTGCGGGTGATTCCGAGACGTATCTCCGACTCAACTTTCAACCATCATTTTCTTCCAGTTGGGCTCCCTAGGCCTGGCGGCGTGGATCTTGCGCGGAGGGGCCCGCCTCGCCTTTTCTGCGTTTGCCTGGTCTTCGGCTGCCTACCCTTCTCTCACTACGACAGGGCGACGAAGGGTACCCTGTGGAGATTGGCAACCTCCGGACAACAGGTGATTCACCGCCAGTGGTGCCCCGCGTCTGCCTTCCAACCCTCTCACGGCCTGTGCTTGGTCACCTCTATGCAGCTACATCGGCACACCTCTTCGCGGACGGTCAGGGTGTCCTTCGGCACCCCCACTACAGTTTGACTTCTTACTACAGCATGACTCATCACAGCACCACTCTCATCATGATGTTTCTTCCGTTGTCGTAGCGGCGCCACGCGCTCCATCTTCATACGATTTTACAACGTCTACATGACTTCTTATATCAACGGACTTGTCAACATTGTCTCCTATACACAGCGTGTCCGGAGACGTTAATCTACCACAACAACAACAACAATAAGTTCGGACAGACATGCAGACATTTTTGTTTAGATAGCATTTTTGTATTTAGGTCTCATCTTGCACATATTTGTGAAAATCTTGAAATCTTTTGTTTGTTTGCTATGCATGCGAGTCAAAAACGGTTTGCACTTTATCTCTAAAAAATCCATGGGTAATGTAAAAATTTGGAGGGAATTACAGAAATCAAATTTACATTACCCCGGGAATTACAGAAATTTGAAAATTCGGCAAGCCCTGCATAAACTAAATCTCAGAATACCATTTCGTTTGTCTTATATTTTAGTCGATTTGACCGAGTGTACTGATCGGCCCTTCATTGCCTTGCAACGGACCGGTTTTCGATCTAGTGTATATACGCGTTTTAATTACACATTTAAATCCTTTCTACAATGTTCATCATTTGAAGTCACTTAGTACACAGTTTGAACTTTCTGGTGATGTGGTCGACATTATAAAATATTTTCTTGTGTTAGGTTGCAGGCCTCTGTAATTGTAGCGAATTTACGAAAGTCTCGTATTAGGCTCGTCGAGATCCATCTTGATTTAGAGTAGCGTCCCTTAGTGTAGGGATCGGCCCAATACGAGTCTACAAACATACGCTACAAAATTGTTGCCAGCAGCGAAATTAAGATATTTCTAAAAACTTATAAGTGTTGACGGAGTTGATCCCTATGATGTTCCTAAGAATTCGTGGTCTTCAGCACCAGAGAGTTTAGGTATTGATCAGCAGCTGGTGGCAAATGACACAAAAACAGAATCAAAACAAGACTTGTTTTGTGTGTGTTGGAAGGGTGAATTTGGTAGAATGGTTGCTTGTGACAAAAAAGATTGTCAGATTGAATGGTTTCATTTTGGCTGCGTGGGCCTGAAAAGAAAGCCTAAAGGTCTTTGGATCTGTCCTCAATGTGCTGCTAAAGATTCAAAATAAATAACTAAACTGGTTTGACATTTATTGTATTATGACAATTAACAGCTAGTGTTTATGTATTGATTAGGCCTAGGTACTTATTATTATTATTATTAGCTGAATAAATAATAATTTTAATTAATATTGCCTGTTGTACAATGTTCATGTGTTCAGCTGTATGTGTCAATAACTAAAGTGTACTTAGTAAAGGATAAAAAAATCTTGAGAGAGAGAGAGAGAGAGAGAGAGAGAGAGAGAGAGAGAGACTGACAGAGATTGGTATTTGAACTAATCATTCAAGCATGTATTTAATGTACAAATAAAATTTGTTAAAGTGTTATTTAATAACAATAAACAACTGGGTTTTGTCATAAGAAATTTTTGCATTTGTGTAGCTTGTAAGCATGATTTCATACACAAGCCTGCCAGTAACGATGGATTGGCTCAAGTCAAAGTGAAGAGTTTTACCAAGCAACTCTGTTCTGCATTTAGTGCTTCACAACATTATTATATTAAACAAAATTTACCCATCTGTATGTAGCACTATCCATAAATGGGGCTATTTAAATAAGGTAGTATGATCTATCAGTATGGTACTGGTATACACTGCATGAGATTAGAAATTCATAATAATAATATTTATAATATCGCACTTTTTCTAGGTAATAATCTACTCAAAGCCTATACTCATTTATTCACACAAACAAGTTACTTTCTTTCTGAGGTTAATTAATCGATTGCATCTGAAATAGTAATAATTACACAACTTTACAATTATGTGTGTTATATATCAATTTCTAAAATTGGCTTAATCATTTTGATTTTTTTTTCATCTGAACTTGAATCTGAACCAGAAAACTTGATAGTCAATATACAGATCGTAAGAGCATCCCATACAGAACACCTTATTAGTGAGACATTAATGCATATAATACTGTTCAATGTATAAAAAAATTGTCATCTTTGATTACTGTTGCACATTACATCAACATTGGCTTGCAACTTGCAAGGACAGGCAACATATTAGCATAAATGTTATGAGAATTTTGAACCATCTGATATATATTTTAAGTATCTTTTTATGGACTACTGCTATTTCAAAACAAGTTTGCTTCAAACGTGCACCATTAGTATATCACACCCTTTTATTCAGAAACAACTCTACTAGTAGTAGTACTATATATTAATTAAATGTAACTTATATTGTCAATGTCATTCAATATTAAAATGTCACTGCTCTTTTAGTCTATTATTTACATTTCAATACCCCCAATAACTAACATATAAATCAGGACTAATACTCTAGATTTTCAGATTTCTTCTAACAATCTTTAATGTTCACTGCTGATGGGCATGGCACTAAAGTATATGAAACTTTGAAGTTATTCATTATTAAAATACATAAAATACAAATAACTCTTCCTGTTGGTAATATGTATTAATTTTTATCTGGAAACATTTACAGCCTTGGACCATGAGTGTCCCATTTTCAATGTTGGTATCCAGTTTGGGCTGTTAATAGTGTTAACATCTCCAACATAGGCTTTGTGACCTGTACATAAATTGAAAGCAATTAATTTTCCTGGTTAGACCCTATTCCTGTGTTGTCTAAGTAGTAATTTGCTACTTGAGATCTGACAACAACCCATTTGAAATTTTTTTTAGCAATTGAAACATTTTTTCCTTGCTTAAGTTTTGACTTTTTAAATTTTTGTTAACCATTATCTTCACTGTGTTGTTGATGCTTTTTAAAATACACTATAATATACAATAACTAGACCAAATGCTGTAGTGTATAAGTTACAATGCTGAACAACTACAATTACAAGCTTAAGCTTGTGAAAATCCCCCTCCACTTTATTACAACAAATGCTAGAAAAATAGGGAAATTGACTGGAACAGTGGAAGATAAATGATGGTACTTTGATAGGTTACTTTGAATCATTTATAACTGTCAGCTAACAAATAGATTGATTCTAATATATTATTAAGCTCAGAATACCCTAATGTAGGCCTAAATGTTGCTAACTTCTAGTACGGTTTAGATAGTAGTAAACAGTACCTAAGTAATACTACTAAGCTAGTGTTTACTTACTACTACTTAGTACATGTGTAGGCTACAGTAATAAATAATAATAATAGGCCTACTTTGTATGCTTCTTTCAAAAGCGAATTTACATGAAATATATATATTATATATAATAAAAAATATATATTTACCGTTTACAAAGTGATCTGAGCACACACATTTTCTCGTTTTGGATTCGAACGTGATATTTTTTAGATGACGAAAGGAATGGATCGCACAACTTCATCATGATGAAGTTGTGCGATCTATTCCTTTCGTCGTCGTATCGTTAATTCTTTCATATATTCCCCCTTTTTATTAACAACTGTGGGTATGGCATAATATTTTCGATCAGTCTCACGGTCCGACCTGTTGTAACAATACTTGACACAACAGTTTTGAACCATTATAAAATAATTCTAGACTGGCAACAAACTGGTGAAATCCAACGCACGTTGTTTTCGGCTTCGACACAATCCCTACAGTAGGAAAAGATAACTCTTCCTCAGACCGTGTTACGTCATGTCGACGAGCCTAATTGCTAATGGTGCAAGCAATAGGCACTCAATTGCATGTAGCGCAGCCGGCCGGCCAGCCAGCCCCCTTCCTGGCCCTATACAGTATAGAGCTTGGTGCGCGGTTAAAGTAATTATAAGCTCCCAGGCGAGTGCCAGTTGCATAGCTTGTGCTGTGGGTCGCTGGCCGTCTCTCAGCAGGTTATAAGCAGTCCAGCCTGCATTAAGGGACCCTACGAGGCGGAACTGAGGGAGTTTTTAGACACAGTCTGAAAGTACTTGAATGACCAAGCGTGTGATGCCAGTGTATATGATGTGTAACATTTTAGAATTCATTGGAAAGGAGACAACCAAGAGAGTCACCCTGCTGTTAGCTTCCTTGTTTCAGGATTGATGGTGCATGACAATGGCTGTGATGAGTTACTGTATGTAGGTATATGAAAGTGAAGAATGTATATAAAACATGGCCTATGGAGTTAATGTTTATTAGATCCTTTTACTGTGACTACTTCATCTTTGATATATATAGAGGAGCTAATATAATAGATGTGCATTGTTCAAGGATTGCATTCCAAGACAATGGAATTGAATGGATTAATTAAACGTAATGGAACACATAAGTAATGTTTTTAAATAAATGATATTGTGTTAATATTTATTTATCATTACTTTATTTGATATATTTCATAAATTCCTGTTATTCTCTGCAATATTGTCAACAATTGGTAACAATGTAATTATAATTTATTTTTTAATTGACTTTACTTAGAATTTTAGGTGGTTGCCTTGGCATAGGATATAATTGATTTTGATGCCCCCTTTTCTCTCTTGTCCCTTGAAACAAATCAAGCTGGGATGCCTTAATTGTAAAGTGACTGGCTGGTGGAGTGCCTTCAGTGTTACCACTAGGGTTGTTTCAGCACATCTTTTATATGGATCAAGTGTGAGTCCTCTTTCAACGAAGTTGGGGTCCTGATTTTGTGGTTCTGATTGGTGTCTTTGCAGCTTGCTAGACCTTGTAGGCAATGAATAACTATCTAAAAATAATCTCCCGGTACAGAAAGTAGTCTCAGAAGACTTTAACTCAGGAAAGTAGAAGACTGATTGTATTATTGTGAAATGACACTATATAAACATGGCATTATGATGCAGTGTATGCATGACTATGATGTCTTTTCAATGAATTTAGTTATTTTTATCTTGAAGGTACTAATGTGTGACAAATTAAAATATTATATAATACAGTTCAACACACAAGAGTTTGCTCTCACTGCATTTTAGATTTTATTTCCTGGCTGTGTAATACAGCACTTTGTTGTTGTGTACAGGCTGTGTAATTCAGCACTTTGTTGGTGTGTACAGGCTGTGTAATTCAGCACTTTGTTGGTGTGTACTGGCTATGTAATTGCATGTTTCTAACTGCTAAAAGAATGCTCTGTAAATAAAGTTTAAAATGTTCATACAATGAAAACCTGAACATTGTGTTGTTGTTGTTTTTACATTAAAATATCACTGACAGAATAAAAGAAGGAAGGGAGATGAAGTAGAGGTTACAGGGACAACTGTATAAACATGCATTCAGCAAACAAACAAAAGAAACCACACAATCACAAAATTAATCTTAAAAACGTAACATACATTTAAAAGACACATCAGGATAATGAACAACAAGTATGAAACCTAAACTGTATACCAAAACCAAAGTAAAAATGTTTTGTTTGATATACGAAACTAATCTAATAATCTGGCTTTGTGAATATACGAAACTAATATAATAATCTGGCTTTGTGATCGTGGATTTTGATAGCTCCTCTTCCTAGGCTACCCTCATTAATAATTTTAAACTCTTTATAAGTAGTTGTTGGTTGTATCCTTTGGAATAACACTTAAAAAAAAACAACTTTTAAGCTTTATTATATTTATAATAAATTTTAAAAATACTTCTTTTGCGTCAGGTGTCTGTCCACTAAAACTTTAACGATGAAAATAATTACGGTATGGAGAGTTTTTCTTTAGCAAACGTTAAGGGTAAGGTATTACTTCCCCTATGGCCTATTCATGTTGCGGTTGAGAAGTTATTTTGCACGTTGAGTGATTACATTGCTCTGTTATGGAGAACGAAGATAATCCAATGATGTCTGAGGTGAAGCTTGAAATTGACATTGCTGAAGAACCAGTGGACTGGATGCGATTGCAAGCGTGGCATGCACAAGGTGAGTTGGCTCTTACATTTTTACAACTACAGCCAGCACAGATGGACATTTTTTTTTAGATCAACATCGTGATATCTGTACAGAGAAATGTTATTTCCAATCCAGTCAGAATGAAAGCTTTGTCATTCTCCTATTAGTGCGCATTGGATGAGTCATCAGTTTGTTTTTCTTCGACCAGCATTTATTTTACTACAATGTAAATTCCAATTGCTTTTTCTTCTCAGATGCCACACAGTGGTGGCCAATGTTTGTGACAGGACAGGATAGGTAAACGAATTTATCATCGAGTCCAAACAAGGAGTTCATTTGGTTTTCCCCAGCGATATTATAATTTCCATAGAAGATATAGTTGTGCACAAGTACAGAACAATACTTTTAAAAAAATGAAATGAAGGAAGGAAGCCCTAAACACAACTTAAACCCATACTTACTAACAATAACAGCATCTCATTCTGTGCCTTGAAATACAACATAAAACCCATACTTACTAACAATAACAGCATCTCATTCTGTGCCCTGAAACACAACATCAAACCCATACTTACTAACAATAACAGCATCTCATTCTGTGCCCTGAAACACAACATCAAACCCATACTTACTAACAATAACAGCATCTCATTCTGTGCCCTGAAACACAACATCAAACCCATACTTACTAACAATAACAGCATCTCATTCTGTGCCCTGAAACACAACATCAAACCCATACTTACTAACAATAACAGCATCTCATTCTGTGCCCTGAAACACAACATCAAACCCATACTTACTAACAGTAACAATAACAGCATCTCATTATGTGCACTGAAACACAACTTGAAAGCCATACTTACTAACAATAACAGCATCTCATTATGTGCACTGAAACACAACATGAAATGCATACTTACTAACAATAACAGCCTCTCATTCTGTGCCCTGAAACACAACATCAAACCCATCCTTTTAACAATGACAGCATCTCATTCTGTGCCCTGAAACACAACATCAAACCCATACTTACTAACAATAACAGCATCTCATTCTGTGCCCTGAAACACAACATCAAACCCATACTTACTAACAATAACAGCATCTCATTCTGTGCCCTGAAACACAACATCAAACCCATACTTACTAACAATAACAGCATCTCATTCTGTGCCCTGAAACACAACATCAAACCCATACTTAATAACAATAACATCTCAACTGTGTTTCATTCTCACTATTCTCAAAAGTATATCAAAATGCTATATTTATAACATTTACTTATAAAAGTTAAAATAATAACTACAAATTATAATTTTTATTGCTACAGTGAACGTGATGATGCTAACTAACTCAAAATCAGCTAAGAACAGCTAAAAAGATATAGCAGGGGTGAGATTTACAGGTCGCCCGGCGACTTAAAACCGGCTCGGGCGACCTCACTTTATAATTAAGCCAGCCCGCCTGGTGACCTAAAAAAAATACTACTTGCAGACTTTTAGAAGCTCGGTCCGAAGCGAGAGCGTTTTTAGGTCACTGTTGACAGTTCGTGTGCTACGAGTATGAAGCATACGCGAGCGTTATTTTACTTTGCCTACTTCCCTTTCGCGCCAAGCGCGCTGTCTGCTTTGTTTGTGAAAAAGGCACTCGCTACAAATTACGTGTATTGTCAAGGTGACGGTTGTTGATCCGAAAATGTGGAACTTTATTTCTAGAAGTAGAATCTACCTCACCACGTCCGAATCCCGTAGCTACAAGACTCACCCGATCATCCTGAGAGGCAAGCACCCTCAACAGAATCAACAGACTCCAGCTCATGCAGCAGTATTGAAGTGAACGATTGTCGGGCTGCCTAAAAACCATGCGGGCTACCTCACTTTACTTACTAGCTAGCCCGGCGGGCTAGTTAGTCTCCTGGGTTAAATCTCACCCCTAATATAGTGTCACAATTATGAAAAGGGCATTTATATTTTACATTACAACAATATCAATAATAATAAGAATAATAATATTTTTATATTATTAATAATATTAATTATTACCCTAGAAGCAAAAACTTTAAATGTATTGCTCACCCTATTTGTGGAACAAGGGCCTACACAATGTTAACATCAATACCTTTCACACTGTCTTGCTTCTGAGACTCGCCATAGCAAAGTGATGAAAAATATATGATTACAAAAATGTACACCTTATTTCCAAAACTAATCACACAATATTCAAATGTCTGTAAGCAATAAAACCTGTGTGCACTATTTGCTACGTTACTGATAAGAACAATACTGATCATATCATTAGCTTATTACATAACACTACAACTAAGGGAAAGGACTCAGGCTACTCAAAACTTGCCTTAGTTGTACACCACTTACCTCCCTCTTCCTCCTCCTCATCACTACCTCTCTCTTTCTCTCTTGCTCTCACATTAACACAATACAATCAAGATAGAATAAATAAGAAAAATAAAGAGAAATAAACTCACACATACTGACAAACACTAACTCACTCATAACAAATACTGCTCATCACATGCATGACTGTGCATCGATTGAGTGCAGGATGCTGATCTTAACTATAGCAAAGTTGTTTCTGCATGATTTGTTGTAATTGGAAATCGTGAAATAGACCTGTACTTTGTTCATCCTTGATTTATCTTTGGAGGCTTATTTGCTGTGTCACCTGTAATATTTAGGTAAGAGGAAAAGATATAATTTCTTATGGTGAGGGCTTTTCAGTTCATCATTTTACTTGCTGTCAGGAAATATTCATATGAATGCTGTTGTTTTGTTTAGAACTTGCAGGAAGAGAAAGCCATCACGTTTCTCAAAGCAGCAGTGAACAGATTGTCAGAGGTACTGCTAATAGGACTGGCAGTGAGTTCAACATAAAGGAAGAATCAGAAAGCAAGACAGCACCTGACAGTGACATGATGGAGCCACATATCCCACTGTGTAAAGTGGAGACAGAACCTGACTGTAACACAAAGGAATATGGTAAGTATATTAGTGTATTATAGTAATGACTGGCATGTTTGTTACTATATAAATATATAATTATATTGTGATTGTAGCTCAAATGCTTCACAGTGGTTTTTTTAATATAGGACAGTCTGTGACCTCAATAACTTCCCTTATGTGCCAGTGAACCAATGTTTAATTCCATATGTGTGTCAAGAACAATTTTCATTGAAGTGAACTTGTTAGTGATTACAAGTTGGGTTGGTGTGATCCACACAGGACTATGGATGTGAGTGACAACAACTGTTCAGTTTTATCATTTACTCTGGCACTCACCCATGATGTGTTTGCTGATTTCTTTGTTACAGAAAGCAGTGGGCCATTGGAAACGAAAACCGTGTGGGTGAAGACAGAGAGATATCTTGATGTAGATCCAGTGGAGCCTGAGGTAATAACCGAGCTTGGTTCTCTTATACAAATCTTCAACACATGAACTGTGTGGTACAGTAATCCAAATGTACTGATAGTTGTAGTAAAGTAATATATTCTCATCATTGATTTCAGGAGCTACATGACTCAGAGTTGTGTAAACTGAAGACAGAGCCTGACAGTGACACAGAGGGATACAGTAAGTATAGTAGTGTTTTATTCTTAGCAGTAGTGTTTTATATTTAGCAGTAGTGTTTTATACTTAGCAGTAGTGTTATATACTTAGCAGTAGTGTTTTATATTTAGCAGTAGTGGTTTATACTTAGCAGTAGAGTTTTATGCTTAGCAGTAGTGTTTATACTTAGCAGTTGTGTTTTATATTTAGCAGTTGTGTTTTATATTTTGCAGTAGTGTTATATACTTAGCAGTAGTGTTCTATACTTAACAGTAGTGTTTTAGACTTAGCAGTAGTGTTTTATACTTAGCAATAATTGTCATGTTGTTATCTGTATTGTGATTGTGGCTTAACTGCTGTACAGTTTCAGCTTTTTTGACCTAAAGTGTAGAAAAGGCTCTGAGCTATGCTACATGCATGTGACAGGAACATTTCCTATTGCCAGTATTGGTGGACTTTTTTTTAAATGTAAGCCCCATAGTAACTCAGCCTGTCTCTTCGTATGCTACACACGTGTGTGTATGTATGTGTGTGTGTCTGCGTGTTTGTGTGTGTGTGTGCGTGCATAGTATCTCAATTCTGAGACATATTCCTTGTGTTTTATCTTAGCAATAAAATTATTTGACTTGAAAGAACTGTGCTTGTGTTTTTATAATTCAAGATAAATAAGTCAATAAATAAATGGATGTTAAATGTGCCTTATTATTAAATCAGACTTAAAGTGGTGATCTGTAACCAACATACACGTTCACATGATACAAGAGACTGACAGACTGACAGACTGAGACTTTGTTGGTCTATGAAATGTACATAGAAATTCGCCTTTCAACTGCACAAATATAATAAATATAATATATAGAATATCTTCTTTTTTTATGACATGAAGAAACAACAAAATATCTAGTGCAACACATACAATAAAACAACTATCCCACACCCCAAACATACTTGTGCTGTACACTCACGAATACACCCCGACACACCATCTTCAAACCAGCGCCACTACGCACAAACACCAACCCAAGGCATACAACACATGCTACCCATGTACATGCATGGTCATCCCATGCCAAGCAAAATCACAAAACAAGACTGTTTGAAAAATTAACACAAACACACACACACACACGTATCAGCCACATAAAGACACAATGCACATTTTTCACAACATCAACAACAAATACTGTATTAGACATTGTATATATCTACTATATGCTATATCATACACACACACACACACAGTACACACACACACTAGCATGCTATTTCACACACACTAGCATGCTATTTCACACTCGATTAAATCATGCACACACTCGCAGGCAGGTAGGCAAACATTATGGCTGATGGCTAAATTTATCAGACTGACTAACTGATCAGATTTCTTAAAGTCAAGGATATTCTTGCCCGACCTGGAGGTGGTCTGCTTGCTGTCAGGAACTATTCACATGAAAGCCGTTGTTTTGTTTAGAACTTGCAGGAAGAGAAAACCATCATGTTTCTCACAGCAGCAGTAAACAGATTGTCAGAGGTACCACTAACATGACTGACAGTGAGTTCAACATTAAGGAAGAATCAGAAAGCAAGACAGCACCGGACAATGACGTGATGGAACCACATATCCCACTGTTGTGTAAAGTTAAGACAGCATCTGACAGTGATATGATATTTCTGCCACCTCTGGGTCTTGCTGTTTGTCCAGGTCGAACTTTAGTCTAGTGACTTTTGCTGTGTTTTCTCTCTTCAAGTGGTGCCTGAAGGACATCATCACGAGATCGTGGCCACTTCCGATGTCTGCTCCTGGAAAAGTGCGTGTCTTGCCAATGTTGATGCTTGATCTGAAGCATGTCTTGATCATGATGTCGTCGATCTGGTTGTGATGCTCCCCACTGGGACTGTGCCATGTCCATCATCTGTATTTTTTGTGGAGACCAATTAAGCGTGTTTGCCAGTATCAGATTGTTGTATCTGGCAAACTCCAAGAGTCTCAGTCTCAGACTCCTGTAATTTGTCTCGTTGTTGCAGTGGGGTCCACATGTGTCCCCCAGTTGTGGTGCGCAACTTGGCCAACCTTGGCATTCCAATCGCCTTGCACTATGACTATGTCTTTCTTCGGCACTTGGTCAAGGACAGCCTGTAGATGTTCATAGAAATCCTCGACTTTGCTGTCGTCAGAGTCTGATGTTTGGGCATAGGCTTGGATGATGGTGATGTTGAAATGGGTTTTTCTCAGATGGATCGTAATGAGCCTAGTGGAGACTGGGCTGATGATACTGTAATTTTAACTCTTGCTGTTGCTGCTGCAACTCCCAACAGATTTACAGCTCATTGTTGTTGTTGTTGTTTTTTGTCCCTCATGCGGATCTTGCTAAGTTGTCCTTTAGAAGCACACTTATCACCTCCGTCCTGGTGGTCAATGGAAGGCGCGATCCTTGGTGACCCGGGCGACAATCGATCTGGTATGGAATGAGTAGTTCTTTTCATGATATGGTGTGTCATGGACAAGAAAGACCTGGCAGGGCTCAATCCTATCCAGGCTGTTGGCCACAGCCGAAATCCACGAATACAGTGTGACTTGCCATGGCTCCGAGCACATGGCTGTTGAACCTGTAGTAACGTGAGATTCATCCCTCCTGGCCGGTGACTTCTGAGTAGAAGACTTTCGCCCAGTGATGCCGTGCTAACATCCCTTTTAATTGCCTCTTATGACACGCTAGGAAACATTGGGTCTATTTTTTTTCCGTGCCTGAGTCCACAGGGCTTTACAGAAAGTACTAGGTGACCTGAAAAGTCTTGTATCTAAGTCATATAAATTCATCCTCTGCAGGGTTTGTGCTCACAAACCTAACCAACAGTGCTATCACCCATGATACATTTGCTGATTTTTTTGTTACAGAATGCAGAGACCCATTGGGAACAAAGATGGTGTGGGTGAAGACAGAGAGAGACATAGATTTACTTCCAATGGAGTCAGAGGTAATAATGGAACTTGATGTGTCTTTTACAAATCTTCCACACAATAACTATGTGGTACACTAATCCAATAATATTAATAATAATGGATGCTATATACAGTTATACCTTTGGTTACGAACACCTCAGGTCACAATTAATTCGGGTTACAGGTTACGAACAACAACTTTTAAAATTTTTGTTCTTGCGTAAGGAACAGTAGGTTAGGAAGGACACATTTCCCTTTATAGTTTCTTGGTGAAGAAAGATTCCTAGTCGGCTGCCAAAAAACTGCAACAAGAAACTCGTGAAACTAATTATTCAGAATTGCAAAAAAAAGTGACATGTTTCCCATGATGATTTTCTTGGTAAGAAAGATAGACGGAATTTTTTTATTTTTTATTTTACATTTAATTTATTTGGTGTTTTTTTTCTCTGTATGTAATACAAGTACACATATTCTTTGCCTTTTGTCAGGTAAATGATCAGATGTAAGTAAAAAAAGAATGATTCTTTCATCTTTAAACGGATTTTCTCTATTTCATTGATTTCAATATTTTGGATTACGAACGTTTCCAGAATTTGGTTTGTAACCCGAGGTATCACTGTAGCCGCTATTCCACAAATCACTGATCAGCGCTGGGATCTGTACCAACAGACACACTGACATGTTTCGCCCAATGTGGCACAAACCACAAACACATCTGTCACTCAAACATGTGGCACACACAACAAACACATTTATCACTCAAAATGAGTTACAAGTTTAAAATGCATTTGGATGATGTCTTATAATTCAAGGATTGTAAATGTTCTGCACTTTTCTGACTGTAGTCTGACTTTAGTCTCATGTTGTTAGTGATGAAGTAGTTATAGTTAGTGTTTCTTATATACCTCTGTCAACAATTTATCGTTAGTGTTTCTTTTATACCCTTGTCAACACTTTATAGTTAGTGTTTCTTGTATACATCTGTCAACACTTTAAAGTTAATGTTTCTTATATACATCTGTCAACACCTTATAGTTAGTGTTTCTTAATTATACATATGTCAACACTTTTTAGTTAGTGTTTATAATATACATCTATCAACACTTCATAGTTAGTGTTTCTTATATATACATCTGTCAACACTTTATAGTTAATGTTTCTTTATACATTCAATTCAATTCAGTTCAACAAATCTTTATTATCTCTTACGAGGAATTAGGACAGGGACTTGATCACTAAAATAAAACAAAATAAAAAAAATGCAAGTAAAAAATTAAACATAGTATAAAGTAATATGTGTTTAAAATCTTTACAACATGTAGGATACGATTATATATGGACAAACAAATACCCACCCACACTAGTAATTTATGTAGTAAATTATGTAATAAAAAATGTAAAACAAATTCTCACAGAAGAGGCTGTTTCCATCCAATCACAAATACAGCCAGGGTACAGTTATCAAAGAGTGCCATTACACAAAAAGGGTTTACGAGCAAGATATCACAGTCCCATACAATAATGAAATTAAAGTTAAACTGTACTAACAACCAACACATTTAATATTTATTTTAAAAACGATACATATGTCTATATACACATCTAACCTAATTTCGGGTTCCCACTCTCCATTCCTCCCCCCTCTTCCCTCCTTCTGCTTCATCAAACCACACATGCACAACTGCATGCACCCTTACACACTGTTGAGCCCATTACAACAAGCAAGAGGAAGAGGAAGGAACCCAAGCAGAGCCATCAGCGCATCAGGTTTGAGTTGATCAAGGCCATGGAAGAGGGGAGAAAACTGGATCGGTAACGTACTGTGCGGATCTTAAGGCTCCTGAGGCGTTTCCCAGAAGGTAGAATTTCAAACCAAGAAGAGAGAGGGTGGGTGGAATGGTCCTTGATGCTGATGGCTTTGCCTAGTGCCCTCCTCTGAAACAATTCACACAGAGGCGTTTGCTTTTTACTAATGATTCTGCTGCAGGTATTGGTAATACAGTTCAAGGAATTCCTACTTTTGACTCTGAAAGACTGAAACCAGCAAATGAATGAAAACGTAAGAACTGATTCCACATAGGCACATACAACTTTTCAAGTATGCTCTGAGAAACCAGAAGAGATTGGAGTTGATACAACATGTACATACGCTGCCTGCATTTCTTAAATATCATTTCAGCATTAGCTGGGAAAGAAAGCTTGCGGTCAATCATGGTCCCAAGGTATTTGTATTGTTCCACTCTCTACAGTTTGATTTCTGAGGTGAAGTGCAGCCACATCTGTCAGATTCCTTCTAAAATCCACCAACATCTCTTTCGTTTTGCCGACATTAAGCTCCAGATGGTTACCTTCGCACCAGGTGATGAGGTCAACCACACTTCTCTCAAAGCTTGTGGTCAAGTCGGAAGTGTCCACTACTGCGGCATCATCTGAAAACTTGATGATCTGCGAATTATCACTGGAGCTCCTACAATCATTGGTATAAAGAGTAAAAATAAAATGTGAGATAACTGTCCCCTGGGTTGTTCCGTTGTTGATAGACTTGGTTGATGAGAAACAGACAGAAGAAGAAGAAGAGTAGGACCTTACACAAACAACTTGAGTACGGTTGCTAAGAAAGTCAGAGATCCAGAGGGTCAGGAACGGAATGATATTCATAATTTGGAGTTTGCTTACAAGGAGATGGGTTTGAACAGTGTTGAACACGGAGGAGAAATCTGCGAAGAGGATCCTAACAGAGGCACCACCGAATTCCAAATGAGAGTGAGCAAACTGAAGCAGGGAGATAACTGCGTCTTCGACACCTCTGTTCTGCCGATACGCGAATTGAAGAGGGTCAAGCGCAGGCTTTGCCTGCTGTTTCAGCATGCCCAGCAATATCCGTTCAAAACATTAAATTAGTACTGAGGTTAGTGCTGTTGGTCTATAGTCGTTCAGGCCGGAGGGGTTGGATTTCTTCGGAACCGGACAGAAAGACTGAGGCACATTGTGTGTTTCTATTGAAGCATTGAAAATATCACAGAATACAGGAGCAAGCTCCTTACTACATGCCTTGATCAACCTGCCACTTGTGACGGGGGTTTTATTGTTGCTGGGCTCTGCACAATGGACTGCTATTACCTCCTCATCTTAGTCTATGGGGATAGCTAGTTATCTCCCTATGACTTAACTTAATACATTCATTTGTTTAGCTCGGTCTGTGTTTAGGCTGGGGTACAGAGATAGATAGAAAAATGGTAAAAGATCACTGTCACACTAGCTTTCACACGGCTATGAATCATATGTAGTCCAGCCACTTGATAACAGTAAAAAATACACATTTATTTCCTCTACTCTATACACAATCTTCGAAGTACGAATCTAACTTAAAAGTTCAATTGTCAATGCGAATGGTTCGATCGCTGATAATCTAGGCAGCTACTTTTTCATCATAGGGCACTGGATACTTTCTGCCTTAATGGTCAGAGTTCTTGAAGGGTGGACTACTGTGGTCCTGTTTATACAGAGCTTTAGTGCACTGTTTCTTGTGGCACTTAACTGCGTGGTTGAAGCGCTGCGTTGAGGTCGCTTCTGGGACAATCTGTGTTGTTGTGGAGTCTTTGACTTTGTGGTTCGACGGTTGGGCTATCTACGCACAATACTGGAGATGCCTCGGCAGCCAACTCTAAGGGTCGACGTGGTTCTGTCTTTTGATGAGTTGGGCTCATGATATAACGCCTGCTCGTCTGTAACATATGAGACAAAATTCTGCACAACCCTGGATAATAGGTCCGTGCAGAGCATCTCACTGAAGGCCAAAGTAGCCCTCAGTGATAGCTCCACATCTCTATACATAAGCGATGAACATTCTGCTAAGTCTGTGGTCCACTGGAATCTCCACTCTAATGTCCTATACTTATACAAATATAATTGTGGCTAACTATACACATAAAGAAATAATAATATTATAAACATTTTTCTGGTACAGCCACTGGTCTGCAAGCATATATATAGGTTAAACAACTGTGGTTCCGTCAGGTATGCCACATGGCGCATGGCTGTTCATAAGCAGTACTTTCAGGCTATGGCTAAAATTAACCCTTGTGCTGTCCCTTATCGCTGGCTGAACTGATCCGAGATGCTGGCTGTGCATGGGTTTGGCCTGCTGGCGTGGCTAAAAATAGCTTACAGCTGGTGGCTGAAAGTTTACTTTCAGTGAAGGAAGTTTCAGCCATGGGCGTCAAAACCCGTCGTGCTTGCCTCGTGGTCGGCTTCTCCACGTGGTCAGGCAAAGTCGGACTAACAATTCAATTCTATGCATATCAAATTCCACAAACATAATTTCAACAATAATATAAATACATTACGATGAAACAGAAGTATGTTCATTTACCTGTTTGACAATGTCAGGCCGTGGCTACTTGATTGAATTCGAATATTCAACAAGTACTGCTGTTTAATCTTCTCAGGAGAGAGATTTCTTCTTGAGTGTATTGTGTACTGCTCAGCGTTTTAAACTAGACTGACGTTCTATCTCTTTGCTTGAATCACCC
This sequence comes from Oncomelania hupensis, assembly GCA_036898135.1. Taxonomy (NCBI): domain Eukaryota; kingdom Metazoa; phylum Mollusca; class Gastropoda; order Littorinimorpha; family Pomatiopsidae; genus Oncomelania; species Oncomelania hupensis. Next base: position 33,806 of record JBAHVR010000030.1, read on the forward strand.
AGAACTGGTTCTAATTAACCTGGCTGTGTTCTCATTGGCTGAAACATCTGAGTGGCTATAAAATTCGAAACACCATCGTAGGCTGCGATGATGTCACTCACTGTGCTTGCATCAAGCTACAACTGTGTTGTGCATGATCACTTCTGTTGTCTGCTTTAGACTAAACAGTAACCTTCTAAGTCTACACTGACTAAACAAGCAAAAGCTCAAATGCAGTGGAAACGGGGCTCTTGTGACAGGCTCCCTCAACTGAAAAAAGGCGATGACTACTGGAGTCGACCTTTTTCTACTACAGAGCCTACCTAGTGTAACACTGCACTATCCTAGAGTTCTATTTACAAACTAGTTATGTTGCTCTACCTGCGCTGCAATGCTATGCCAGGTAGCTATGGACACTAGTGACAGGGTGTTACTAGACGGAAACGAATTCTGGTGCTGTGGCCCTTAGTTGTGTTGGGTGGGCGACAGCGGATGTGTCCTCCACGAGATGGCGACTGAGGTAGTCGGCTCCGTGGTTCTCTTTGCCGGGGATATACTCGATTTGAAAAGAGTATGCCTGAAGGGTGAGTGCCCATCTCATCAGGCGCGAGTTCAAGGATTTGGATGCTGCCAGGAACGATAGTGGTTGGTGGTCCACCTGTACTGTGAAGTGGGTCCCATACAGGTAGAGTTGAAATGCTGTCTCGCATTCGGCTGTCCATATGACTTTGTCCGTCTTTTGTACCGGTCGCAGGCTTCCTTGACTGATTGTGTTTCCCAGAAATTCTAATTTCGTGAATCCAATCTGGCACTAGGTGGGTCTTGCCGTCAATCCAGTGTCTCTGAGGCGGGCGAGAAGTCGTTGTAGGAGCGTGACATGTTCCTCCCACGTAGGTGTTGCGATGAGGATGTCGTCCATAAACGCGTGTAGGTGCTCGCTGCTCAGGGGTGCCAGGAGTTTCCGCATCATTGCGCTAAAGATGCTGGGTGCGTTGTGGAGTCCGAATGGAAGTACATTGAACTCGAAGTGTCTTTCCATAGTGCTAAACGCTAGGTACTTTCGGACTTGCGGTTGCACTGGTATCTGATAGTACCCTTTGCTGAGGTCGATGCATGAGAAGTACTTCGCTTGCTGTAGCTTGGCAAATAGATTGGTCTGGTCCGGGAGTGGTTCTGGCTGGAACTGCATTACGGCATTCAGCAGTCTGAAGTCGATGCACAGTCGATGCTCTCCGTTGGGCTTTCGCAACAATACCGTGCCTGCGCTGTAGGGTGAAGTAGACTCTGAGATGATTCCGGCTGCCAGTAAGGTGTCTATCTCTTCCTTGATGGCTCGCTGCTACGACAATGGCATCGGGTAGAGCTTCTGGCGGACGGGTGTTGGGTCGGTCACCGTTAGGGTTACTCCGACGAGGTCTGTCCTCCCTGGTCGGTCTGTGAGCACAGTCTGATGTTGTCGAATGACCTGTAGTACTTGCTGTTGCTGTTTGGCGGCTAGGTCTCCATTGAGTATCACAGCCTTGTGGGTTTCTTTGGAATGCAGGGGGTACTCTACTGCATTCGTCTCCATGCTTTCTCCTTCTTCCGCGATGGCGATGGCTAGCAAGTTGTGAGTGCTGGGGGTCGCTGGTCGGTCCGTGTATTTCTTGAGGAGATTGATGTGGTGGTATCTGGCTCTCCCGTTTACCTCTACTTGGTAGACTGTCTTGGATTTCTTGGCAGTCACCCGTAACGGTCCTCCCCATGCGATGTCCAGCTTGTTGGTTCCACTTGGAAGTAAGAGTAGCACTTGATCGCCTACTTGCAGTTCTCGGTCCTTCGCGTGGCGGTTGTAGTACTTCGCCTGACGGGCTCTTGCCTTCTTCAGTGCTTCACCAGCTTTCTTCCACGTTGCTTTGAGGGTTTCCTGCAGGTCTGCGACGTATTTGGTGGCACCTCTGGGTGTGTCGTCTATCTTCGCTTCCGTCCAACTTCTGCGTAGGGCTTCTAGCGGTCCCGCTAGTGGTCTGCCGAAAAGCAATGTTGACGGTGTGTAACCTGTGGCTGCATGGGGCGTTTCTCTATATGCGAACAGTGCCGCATTCACGTAGGTGTCCCACGCTTCTGGATTGTCTTCGGCTACTTTCCTGAGGATGGTGAGAAGGGTTCCATTCAGTCTTTCGACTTGTCCGTTGCTGGCTGGGTGGTACGGTGGTGTGCGAATGTGATGAACTTGTATCAACTCGAACACTTCTTGCATCAGGCGGCCGGTGAACTGAGATCCGTTGTCCGTTCTAATGCTGTCAGGGAATCCGACTCTGGTAAAGATGGCGATGAGTGCATCTGCAATCTTCCTGGTGTCGATCGCTGGCAACGGGACTGCTTTGCACCACATCGAACAGGCGTCGACGAGTGTGAGTAGAAATCTGTTCTGCTTCTTCGTCATGGGCAGTGGTCCGACTATGTCTAATGAGACTTGCTGGAATGGCACGCCGACTACTACTGATGGTCCTAAGGTAACTGGTACGGTGTGATCGCGCTGGGAATATCGTTGACATTGGTGACAAGATTTTACGTAGCGCTTGACATCCTCCGTGATTCCTGACCAATAGTAGTGTGCGCTGATTCTCTGTACTGTGGCTCCAATTCCCATGTGTCCGCTGAGTGGCATGCTGTGGCCTAATTCTAGTACTTGGGCTCGAAGGGTGGCTGGTAGTACTAGTTGAGTGTGATCTCCATCTCCTTGTCGATGTAGAACTCCATCTTCCATTTAGAAGTCTCCTTTGTGCGGGGTTGTGCGCGCCTTGGGTAGCTTCTGGAAGCACTTGGCTATCGAGGCTTCCGCTTTCTGTGCTGTTTTGATCTCCTCGAGTCCTGGATTCGGGGCTAACTCGGGGTGGGGTGGTTGGCTTTTATCTTGGGCCCTGGTTTGCACTGCAGCTATCTCTACAGTTTTAGGAGGCGTGCCTGAGAACACATACCTACATTCTAGCACTAGATCATACAGGGGTTTCTGTAAAACAGCTGCTTGGATTCGTCCTGTGACGTATCTGCTCTCTACTTCTATCCAAGCTATTGAGCAAGTATTCGTCGGTTTCGTAAAGTCTGCGACTTGTAGTTCGACTATCTTGTCCGTCAAGTCCGCGCGCGATACAAGAGACTCGCTAACTATCGCGTCGTATGATAGACCTGTGTCATACAGACAGTTCGCTTCCTTACCGTTGACCTTGACCATGTCTGTCACAGATGGGTGATCTCCGATGGGGTGTGGCTTGTTACCGCTGCTTTGAGTTAGAACTCTAAGAGCTGGCCGGCTTTCGCGCTCGTCCCTACGTTGTGCAGCCAACTTGAAACATTCCGCGGTGGGGTGATTATTCCTGTTGCAGAACGAGCAATACCGTTTCTGTTCTGCGGGACCTCTTTTACCGAATTCCGCATTGGGTCCTTTATTTTGCCCAGGTCTGGAGTGATTTGGCCTATTCGCGGTGCGTTCTTCCCGATGAGGGCTTCGTTTCTGTGCCTCTTTCCCGTTAGGCTTTAGGTCTCGCCTGAAGCTCTTGGCTTCTCCGTGGGCGGCCACGTACCTATCTGCGACCTTGACCAGATCCTCCAGTCTTTCCGCGCCCTGTTCTACTGAGAATGTTTTCAGCTCGGGGGTCATGGTTTCCCGTAGTTGTTCTCACACGAACAGTTCTGTCAGTCCATCATATGTCTTAGCCGTGGCTGACTGGCTAACCCACTTATCCAGCATTGTGGACAATCGATGTGCGAACTGCGCATAACTTTCTTCTTTCATTCTCCGATTGGTGCGGAATTTTTGCCGGTAGCATTCTCCTGTTAGTTCGAATCCCGTTAGGAGTGCCTCTTTTACTTTGTGATAGTCAGTCACTCTGTCAGTCGGTAGCTTACTGTAGATGTCATATGCCTTTCCTCTAAGCCCTTGACTAAGCTTAAAAGACCAATGAGTGGGATCTAGTTTATACTCAGTTGCTAGGCGCTGGAACCTAGTCAGATAGAGATCTAGACCTTCTTCTCTTTCATTGAATGGTCCGAGTAGGAATGACATCCCTAGTACGTGGTTGGGTGCTACCTCCAGTTGATCTGAGTGGGGAGGGGTTGAGGAAGAACTTGAGGCTCCTGATCCTAGTTTTTCAGCTCTAACTCATGCTGTCTGTCTTTTTCCTTTTCTGCCCTCTCAAACTCCCATCTCCTAACTTCCGCTTCTCTCTCTCTGCTGCTATCTTCTTCTGTTCTGCTTCTAGTTCTGCTTTCTTCTGTTCTCTCTCTGCTGCTCTCTCTGCCCTAGCCTCCTGCTTCTCTACTTCTTCATTGATATACGCAATTAGATCTCCTCCTGTTAAGTGTAAAGCTTCTCCTAATTCATTGAAGCGCAATCTCAAGGCTACTGGGTCTGACGTTGTCAAAAGTGTCTGTGACCAACCTCTGAATCACGTGGAATACAAAAACACTAGCAGTATTGCAATTTAATAAAAGCAATGCAAAGACAATAAAATTCGTAATCAATAATAGAATAAAGCAAGAGTTAAATGGCATACACCATGCAGTTACTTAAGCAAAACCTGCAAAAGAACAATGCAACATATATACAGGCACATAAAGAATTGAAGCAAAAAAGTTTTTAAACGAAAGAAAAGTGCACCCAAACAGTCTGCTACACTTACAACTGTTCTAAGTTATTCTACTTCTACTATCCTATTCTATTGTACCTAGATCCGGTTATATCCAGTTCCTAATATACACAGATCCTGACTAGGCTCGCCAATTAGGCTGTGACGGGGGTTTTATTGTTGCTGGGCTCTGCATAATGGACTGCTATTACCTTCTCGGACCCCTTGGGGTCATGAGCAATCTTGCCACTGTAGATTGTTCTAACCTATAAAGGGAACAGTGAAAATCCCAGTTGAAAACCCATCTTTCCTTTATAGGCATGACCGATTCACTGCGGAAACAGTAGCCCCGTTGGAGTGCCGGGGGTTTCAGTATAAATAGTATCCCCACTTTCTGGAAATTTAGTGCTTTAAATTCTCACTGTCGCTGTCTTCCTCATTTGCTCTTTCCCATTCCTGCTCTGTCCTATCACTCTGCTATACTATCTTCTTCTTCGCTAGATCAATGACCTACCTTTTTTCTTGAAAACTCTTCCTGGACAAGACTCCTTGTTTGTGTATGAGGTCTGTTGGATCAGCTTGGGAGTATTGGACGCTTTCTGCCGGGTGGTCACTAGGGCTTACTATGATGTTATTATTTAGCAATATAGGCATTTTATATGTATGTGTTTTGTTGATAATTTATAATGATGTTTGTATTCTATTTTGTTTTTGTAACCGGGGGTTCGATTAGTTGGGATAAAGCCTCAGCAGTCCCCTGCGTGGGATGTCTTTATTGTAAAGTGACTGGCCAGTGGAGGGCATTCAGTTTTCCCACTAGGGTTGTTTCAGCAGATCTTTTATGCGGATCGGGGGTTGTCCGGTCCTGATTTGGCTCGGAAGAGTCCGCTGGACCTAAAGCAACAATCAATCAATCAATCAATCAATTACCTCCTCGTCTTAGTCTATGGGGATAGCTAGTTATCTCCCTATGACTTAACTTAATACATTAATTTGTTTAGTTCGGTCTGTGTTTAGGCTGGTGTACAGAGATAGATAGAAAAATGGTAAAAGATCACTGTTACACTTGTTTTCACACGGCTATGAATCATATGTAGTCCAGCCACTTGATAACAGTAAAAATCACACATTTATTTTCTCTACTCTATACACGATCTTCGAAGTACGAATCTAACTTAAAAGTTCAATTTTCAATGCGAATGGTTCGATCGCTAATAACCTAGGCAGCTACTTTTTCATCATAGGGCACTGGATGCTTTCTGCCTTAATGGTCAAAGTTCTTGAAGGGTGGACTAATGTGGTCCTGTTTATACAGAGTTTTAGTGCACTGTTTCTTGTGGCACTTAACTGCGTGGTTGAAGTGCTGCGTTGAGGTCGCTTCTGGGACAATCTGTGTTGTTGTGGAGTCTTTGACTTTGTGGTTCGACGTTTGGGCTATCTACGCACAATGTTGGAAATGCCTCGGCAGCCAACTCTAATGGTCGACGTGGTTCTGTCTTTTGCTGAGTTGGGCTCATGATATAACGCCTGCTCGTCTGTAACATATGAGACGAAATATGCACAACCCTGTATAATAGGTCTGTGCAGAGCGTCTCACTGATGGCTAACGTAGCCCTCAGTGATAGCTCCACATCTCTATACATAAGCGACGAACATTCTGCTAAGTCTGTGGTCCACTGGAATCTCCACTGTAATGCCCTAAACATATACAAATATAAATTGTGGCTAACTATACACATAAAGAAATAATAATATTATAAACATTCTCGGGCACAGCCACTGGCCTGCAAGCATATATATAGGTTAAACAACTGTGGTTCCTTCAGGTATGCCACATGGCGTCAAAACCGGTCGTGCATGCCTCGTGGTCGGCTTCTCCACGTGGTCAGGCAAAGTCGGACTAATAATTAGATTCTATGCATATCAAATTCTACAAACATAATTTCAACAATAATATAAATACATCACGATGAAACAGAAGTATGTTCATTTACCTGTTTGACAATGTCAGGCCGTGGCTACTTGATTGAATTCGAATATTCAACAAGTACTGCTGTTTAATCTTCTCAGGAGAGAGATTTCTGTTTGAGTGTTCTGTGTTCTGCTCAGCGTTTCAAACTAGACTGACGTTCTATCTCTTTGCTTGAATCACCCAGAACTGGTTCTAACTAACCTGGCTGTGTTCTCATTGGATGAAACATCGAAGTGGCTATAAAATTTGAAACACCATCGTAGGCTGCGATGATGTCACTTACTGTGCTTGCATCAAGCTACAACTGTGTTGCGCATGATCACTTCTGTTGTCTGCTTTAAACTAACAGTAACCTTCTAAGTCTACACTGACTGAACAAGCAAAAGCTCAAATGCAGTAAAACGGGGCTCTTGTGACACCACTAAAACCATCAGGTCCTGAGGCTTTGTTATGGCTGACCCTGCTAAGAACCTTCTCTACTGTCTCCTGCTCAATTTCTGGAATCATAACACCTTATAACAATAATAACAATTTCTGGAATCATAACATCTGTCAACACTTTATACTTAGTGTTTCCTGTATACGTCTGTCAACACTTTATAGTTAGTGTTTCTTGTATACATATCTGTCAACACTTTATAGTTAGTGTTCCTTATATACCATAGTAACAACTTAATTGTTAGTGTTTCTTATATACTTCTGTCAGCACTTTATAGTAAGTGTTTATTGTTTCCTCTGTCAACATTTTATAGATAGTGTTTCTTATATACCTCTGTCAACACTTCGTAGTTCTTGTTTCTTATATACCTATGTTGACACTTTATAGTCAAAACTTTATAGTTAGTGCTTCTTTTATTCCTCTGTTAAAACTTTATAGTTAGTGTTTATTTTATACCTCTGTCAACACTAGGAAGAGTCCGCTGGACCTAAAGCAATAATCATGTAACACTTTATAGTTAGTTACTCGAATACATCTGTCAACACTTTCTAGTTAGTGTTTCCTATATATGCCTGTTAACACTTTATAGTTAGTGTTTCTTGTATATGTCTGTCAACACTTTATAGTTAGTGTTTCTTATATACCTCTGGCAACACTTTATAGTTAGTGTTCCTTATATGCCTCTGTCAACACTTTATAGTTGGTGTTTCCAATGCACATCTGTCAACGCTTTATAGTTAGTGTTTCTTATATACTGCAGTAACAACTAAATTGTTAGTGTTTCTTATATACCTGTCAGCACTTTATAGTTAATGTTTATTGTATGCCTCTCAACATTTTATAGTTAGTGTTTTTTATATACCTCTGTCAAAACTTCATAGTTGGTGTTTTTTATACATCTATGACAACACTTTATAGTCAACACTTTATAGTTAGTGTTCCTTATATACCGTAGTAACAGCTTAATAGTTAGTGTTTCTTATATACTTCTGTCAGCACTTTATAGTAAGTGTTTATTGTTTTCCTCTGTCAACATTTTATAGATAGTGTTTTTATATACCTCTGTCAAAACTTCGTAGTTCTTGTTTCTTATATACCTATGTTGACACTTTATAGTCAACACTTTATAGTTAGTGCTTCTTTTATTCCTCTGTTAAAACTTTATAGTTAGTGTTTATTTTATACCTCTGTCAACACTAGGAAGAGTCAGCTGGACCTAAAGCAATAATCATGTAACACTTTATAGTTAGTTTCTTGAATACATCTGTCAACACTTTTTAGTTAGTGTTTCCTATATATGCCTGTTAACACTTTATAGTTAGTGTTTCTTGTATATGTCTGTCAACACTTTATAGTTCCTATCCTATCCTATCCTGTGACGGTCCTGATTTGGCTAGGAAGAGTCCGCTGGACCTAAAGCAACAATAAATCAATCAAAATCCTATCCTGTCCCGTAACCCGAAGGTCGTAGGGGCACCACAGATGATCGTTTAACCAGCATACTCCATCTTTCTCTGTCCTTAGCAGCCCTGATGGTTTCGCTCAGTGTCAAACCAGTCCATTCTCGAATGTTGTCCTCCCACCTCTTTTTCGGTCTCCCTCTTCTTCTACCTCCTTGCATTGTGCCTTGCAGAATAGTCTTTGCAAGTCCTGATGAACTGGTGACGTGGCCATACCATCGGAGTTTCCGTTTCTTCACCACTGTTAGCAGGTCATCGTGTTGTCCAATGGCTTGTGTGATGGTCTGTCGGACTTCATCGTTGGTGATGTGTTGGGTATAGGAAATGCCCAGAAGTCTTCTGTAGCACCTCATCTCCATGCTTTGTATTCTTCGTTGGAGATCTGCTGTGAGGGTCCATGCTTCGCAAGCATATAGGAAGATGGAGATGACAAGGGAGCGCAGCAGTCTTACTTTGGAATGTAGACTGGTGGTCCTGTCTTTCCAAATGGGCTTCAACCTTGTCAGGGCAGCAGTTATTTGTGCGATCCTGGAGAGGACTTACTGTCGGGACCCATTGTCTAATACAATGGCTCCTAAATATTTGAAGCTATGCACTGTGTTGAGGGATTGGCCTTGGACTTTGATGTCCGTATTGATGCCATTGGTGTTGTTGGTCATCATTTTGGTCTTCTCTGCACTTATTTCCATTCCATAGGCTCTGGAGGTGGTATCAAGCCTCTGTACCAGCTGTTCAAGTTCTTGTTCCTCTCCAGCCAATCCATCAATGTCATCTGCAAAACGAAGATTGGAGATTGCTCTACCCCCTATGCTTACTGTGCCTTCATGGTCTGCAAGAGCATCTGACATGATGCGCTCTAGGAAGATGTTGAAAAGTGTTGGAGAGAGTAGGCATCCTTGACGCACACCGATTGTTGTTCTGAACCAGTTCCCGATGGCGCTGTTGTGGAGGACTGCACTGGTAGCCTTGTCGTACAGGCTTTTGATGACTTCAATAATTTTAGGGCTGATGTTGTACACTTTCATTGTTGCCCATAGAGCTGCATGCCAGACTATGTCAAACGCCTTCTTGAAGTCTATGAACACATGATATAGATGTTGTTGGTGCTGTAGGTATTTCTCACAGATTATTCTGAGGTTGAAAATCTGCTCAGTGGTACTTCGCCCTGCCCTGAATCCTGCTTGTTCTTCAGCTATGATCTGTTCAGCTTGGGGTTTCAACCTGTTGGGTATTATTTTCAGGAGGACCTTGCTGGGATGGCTGATGAGGCTGATGGTTCGGTAATTTTCACACTCCTGAAGGTTACCTTTTTTGGGAAGAGTGATGACAAGCGACTGGGTCCATGGTATAGGCCACTCCCCACTCTGCCAGATCTTGTTACAGATAATGGTGAGTGCGTCAATCATCGCTTCTCCTCCTGCTTGAAGCAGTTCCGCGGGTATGTTGTCCAATCCCGCTGACTTCCCTTTCTTTAGTGCTTGCACTGCTGCCTCAACTTCTTCTCGGAGAATTGGGAGGATTTCTTCTTCTCTGTTCTCGGGACATGCTAGAACTGATGGGTCTCCATTTGGTGTATGGTTGTAAAGGTCAGAGCAGTACTCTGTCCATCTGTCCAAGACTTCTTGTTCTTCTGTATAAGATAGACTTTATAGTTAGTGTTTCTTATATACCTCTGGCAACACTTTATAGTTAGTGTTCCTTATATGCCTCTGTCAACACTTTATAGTTGGTGTTTCTTATGCACATCTGTCAACGCTTTATAGTTAGTGTTTCTTATATACTGCAGTAACAACTAAATTGTTATTGTTTCTTATATACCTGTCAGCACTTTATAGTTAGTGTTTATTGTATGCCTCTCAACATTTTATAGTTAGTGTTTTTTATTATACCTCTGTCAAAACTTCATAGTTGGTGTTTTTTATACATCTATGTCAACACTTTATAGTCAACACTTTATAGTTAGTGTTTCTTATATTCCTCTGTTAACTTTTATTATTTCGTATTTTATACCTCTGTAAACACTTTAAAGTTAGTGTTTCTTGTATGCATCTGTTAACACTTTATAGTTAGTGTTTCTTGTATACATCTGTCAACACTTTATAGTTAGTATTTCTTGTATACATCTGTCAACACACTATAGTTAGTGTTTCCTATTGACATCTGCCAACACTTTACAGTTTGTTTTTCTTATTTGCATCTGTCAACACTTTATAGTTAGTTTTTCTTATATACATCTGTCAACACTTTATTGTTAGCATTCCTTATATACATCTGTCAATACTTTATAGTTAGTATTTCTTGTATACATCTGTCAACACTTTATAGTTATTGTTTCTTATACACATCTGTGAGCACTTTGAAGTTAGTGTTTCTTATATATCTGTCAACACTTTAAAGTTAGAGTTTAGTGTAAATCTTATATTTCTTTTTCAGATTCCAATTGCATGTGCTACACAACTGCTTGCTGTCAACTCAACACCACAGTCATTATTGGTCAAGTTCTCTTCTACCTCAGTCACTCCCCAATGTGAAGTCCATCTCACAGATCAGGAGTGTAGAACAAAGACAGAGCAAAAACAAAAGACCAGTGAACACAAGTATCATGTGTGTAATGTTTGTAATAAAGCTTTCACTCAGGATCTCAGGTTGAAGTTACATAAGCTTATTGTACATACAGGAGAGAAAAATCATGTGTGTGATGTTTGTAAAAAAGGTTTCACTGAGGCTGGCCATTTAAAGGAACATAAGCTTATACATACAGGAGAGAAGAATCATTTGTGTAATGTTTGTAATAAAGCTTTCACTCAGGCTGGCCATTTGAAGAAACATACGCTATACATACAGGACAGAAGAATCATGGGTGTAATGTTTGTAATAAAGCTTTCACTCAGGCTGCTTTTTTGAAGGTACATAAGCTTATACATAAAGGGAAGAAAAATCATATGTGTGATGTTTGTAATAAATCTTTTACCCGGGCCGACAACTTGAGGGTACACAATCTTATACATACAGGAGAGAAAAATCATGTGTGTGATGATTGTGGTAAAGCTTTCACTTATGCTTCTTCTTTGAAGAAACATAAGCTTACTCATACAGGAGAGAAAAATCATGTGTGTGATGTTTGTAATAAATCTTTCACTGAGGCTGGCAATTTGAAGAAACATAAGCTTATACATACAGTAGAGAAAAATCATGTGTGTGATGTTTGTAATAAAGCTTTCACTAGGACTGGCAAGTTGAAGAAACATAAGCTTATACATACAGTAGAGAAAAATCATGTGTGTGATGTATGTAATAAAGCTTTCGCTCAGGTGGGCTATTTGATGGTACATAAGCTTATACATACAGTAGAGAAGAATCATGTGTGTGATGTTTGTAATAAAGCTTTTGCTAGATCTGTCTATTTGAAGGTACATAAGCTTACACATACAGGAGAGAAAAAGCATGTGTGTGAGGATTGTGGTGAAGCTTTCAGTCAAGGTAATACTTTGAATAGACATAAGCTTATCCATACAGGAGAGAAAAATCATGTGTGTGATGTGTGTAATAAAGCTTTCATTAGAGCTGGCTGTTTGAAGGTACATAAGCTTACACATACAGGAGAGAAAAATCATGTGTGTGCTGTTTGTGGTAAAGCTTTCTTTCGGGCTGGCCATTTGAAGGAACATAAGCTGATACATACAGGAAATAAAAATCATGTGTGTGATGTTTGTAATAAAGCTTTCACTCAGGCTGGCAGTTTGACAAGGCATAAACTTAAACATAGAGGAGAGAAGAATCGTGTGTAATGTTTTTAATAAAGCTTTCAGTCAGGTTGGCAGTTTGAAGTTACATAAGCTTATACATACAGGAGAGAAGAATCTTGTGTGTGATGTTTGTAATAAAGCTTTCAGTCAGCCTGGCAGTTTAAAGTTACATAAGCTTATACATACAGGAGAGAAAAATCATGTGTGTAATATTTGTAATAAAGCTTTCACTCAGGCTGGCAATTTGAGGTTACATAAGTTTATACATACAGGAGAGAAGAATTATGTGTGTAATGTTTGTAATAAAGCTTTCACTCTGGTTGGCTGTTTGAAAAGGCATTAGCGTACTCATACAAGAGATAAATATGATGCGTTTGATGTTTGTAATAAAGCTTTCATTCAGGCTCACAGTTTGAATTTACATAAGCTTGTGCATACAGGAGACAAAAATCATGTGTGTGATGATTGTAATAAAGCTTTCACTGAGGCTGGCAGTTTGAAGTTACATAAGCTTATACATACAGGAGAGAAGAATCATGTGTGTAAGGTTTGTAATAAAACTTTCACTCAGGCTGGCAATTTAAAGTTACATAAGCTTATACACACAGGAGAGGAGAATCATGTGTGTAATGTTTGTAATAAAGCTTTCACTCAGGCTGGCAGTTTGTCGAGGCATAAACTTAAACATAGAGGAGAGAAGAATCATGTGTGTAATGTTTGTATTAAAGCTTTTAGTAAGGTTAGCAGTTTGAAGTTCCATAAGCTTATACTATACATACAGGAGAGAATAATCATGTGTGTGATGTTTGTAATAAAGCTTTTAGTCAGGCTGGCAGTTTGAAGTTACATAAGCTTATACATACAGGAGATGAAAATCGTGTGTGTAATATTTGTAATAAAGCTTTCACTCAGGCTGGCAATTTGAGGTTACATAAGCTTATACATACAGGAGAGAAGAATTATGTGTGTAATGTTTCTAATAAAGCTTTCACCCTGGTTGGCTGTTTTAAAAGGCATTAGTGTACTCATACAAGAGATAAATATGATGTGTTTGATGTTTGTAATAAAGCTTTCATTCAGGCTTACAGTTTGAATTTACATAATGTTGGCAGTTTGTCGAGGCATAAACTTAAACATAGAGGAGAGAAGAATCATGTGTGTAATGTTTGTAATAAAGCTTTCAGTTAGGCTGGCAGTTTGAAGTTGCATAAGCTTATATATATACGGGAGAGAAAAATCACGTGTGTAATATTTTAATAAAGCTTTCACTCAGGCTAGCAATTTGAAGGTACATAAGCTTATACATACAAGAGAGAAAAATCATCTGTAAGATTTGTAATAAAGTTTCACTTTGGTTAGCGGTTTGAAGAAACGCAAGTTAACACATTCTGGATACAAAAATTCATGTGTTTGACATTTGTAGAAAAATCTTTTCTTTCTGCTTGCCAGTTGAAGAGACATACACTTACATGTTCAGAAGAGAAAAATCCTGTGTGTGATGTTTTTTTTAAGCCTTTCTCTGTGGTTGACGATTTGAAGCAACACATGTTGATACATACTAAAGTGAAAATTTATGTGACATATGTGTAATATTTAATGCTTTTGTTCATACTGATATTTTAATGAATCACATGTTGGTACATACTGACAGTTTGATGAATCACATGTTGGTACACACAGAAAGGACAATTAGGGGCTGTGCAATAATGCTTATATTTAAATTGAGTACTTGAAGAAGATTACAGTAACATAGGCTGGAGGCAGAAAAGAAGATAAAAATAACAAGAGTCGTCAGATAAAACCAAGGTTTCCAGTTTATTTGAAAGTTTTTCTCAAGGTAAAATAAATCTAAATGCCTAAAACTCTTGACAGCCTCTTTAATCCACGTTCATTTGGCTCTCTGCAGTCCGCTGGGCCCTATTAATAACTAATTCTTGACAGCAATTCTGCTTTATGGCTTGAATAATATTGTGAACATTGTTGAGATTAAAATTTGAACATAGTATCCCACACATATTCTGGAGAGAAAATGGTGTGCAATTTATGTAATCTGTTGAATGCTGTCAGTGTATATTATGTGAAACATTTAACCATGGAATATAAAGGAGACAACATTTATGCTAGGAGTTTGAGGTATCACCAGTTGTCACATGCTATAAAGACACATTATGCATGTGATAAGTGTTGACTCAAGTCAAGTACTAAAAGAAGCCTAGATTGAGAAAGGCAGGGTAGAAGATATAATACTTGTGATATATTTTTAGATCCTTGAAATTCCACCATTGTATAGCATGGGATGTTTGTAACCACCATTGTATGGCATGGGATGTTTGTAACCACCAATCCCTCTATGCCGGGGGTTTCAGTATAAATAGTATCCCTTCTTTCTGGAAATCTAGTGCTTTAAATTCCCACTGTCGCTGTCTTTCTCCTTTGTTCTTTTCCATTCCTACTCTGTTCTATCAATCTACTATACTATCTTCTTCTTCTTTAGACCATTCACCTACCTTTTTTTCTTGAAAACTCTTCTGGGACAAAACTCCTTATTTGTGTGTGAGGTCTGTTGGATCTTCTTGGGAATATTGGACGTTTTCTGCCAGGTGGTCACTGGGGTTTCCTGTGATGTTATTATTTGGCTATGTAGGCATTTTATATGTATGTGTTTTGTTGATATTTTACAATGATGTTTATATTCTATTTTGTTTTTGTAAACGGAGGTTTGATAAATTAGAGTATAGCCTCAGCATCCCCTGCGTGATGACCGGATGGTGAAGTGCCTTCACTGTTACCACTAGGGTTGTTTTGGCAGATCTTTTATGCGGATACAGGGCGAGTCCTCTTTCAGTGAAGTTGTGGTATTGATTTTGTGGTCCTGATTCGGCTCTTTGCAGTCATATGGACCCTGTAAGCAATGAATAACTAACTAAGTAGCCACCATTGTATAGCATGGGATATATGTAACCACCATTGTATAGCATTGGATATGTGTAACCACCATTGTATGGCATGGGATGTTTGCAACCACCTTTGTGATACCAGTTATACAATGTGCAGCATTTTACCATTGATTGTAAAGGAGACAACAAGAGAGTCACCCTGCTGTTATATTGCTTGTTTCAGGATTGATGGTACATGAAAATGGCTGTGATGAGTTACTGCATGTAGGTATGAATGTGAAAAATGTAGATATAATCTGTCCTTTAGTGTTAATGCTCAACAGATCCTTTTTACTATGACTACTTCATGCTTGCTACAACTACGGGAGCTAATATAGAAAATCTCTAGTGTTCTAGAAATGCATTCCAAAACATTGGAATTGAATTGATTAATGAAATATAATTTAACCTATGTAAGTACTTAGTTTATTTAAAAAATAATATTTTGTTAATATATTTGTATTATTACTTTATTTGACCTATTTTATAAATTTGGTTATTCTCTGCAATATTTTTAACCTGGGTATAATTATTATAATTTCTTTTGTTATTAACTTTACTTATAATTTTAGCCAAGTTGTTTTGGCATAGGAAATAATTTTAAAAAATTTATTTCCCCATTTCTGTCTGGTCCCTTGTAGCAAATAAAGGCCAATTGCCTGGTAGTCTCAGAGGACACTGAACTCAGACAAGTAGAAGACAGATTGAATCATTGTGAAATGAAACTTTCTAACTATGGCATTATGTTGCTGTGTATTACTGCCTATGATGTCTGTTGTCTTAGTACTATTTGTGTTGTTCTTTTTGAATTAATGTGTGACCATTTATTATAGCTGTGTATTGCTGCCTATGATGTGTGTTGTCTTAGTATTATTATGTTGTTGTTGATTCAATGTGTGACCATTTAATATAGCTGTGTATTGCTGATTATGATGTCTGTTGTCTTAGTATTATTTTGTTTATTTGGAACTGCGAGATTGTCCTTTTTAAATGACAGGCTGTAATGCATCTGCTCTCCCAAGTCATAAGACATTTGCAATATTGGCTTTGGTAATG
>JBAHVR010000135.1:0-17500 GCA_036898135.1 Oncomelania hupensis
TCCTTTTCAGAGAAAAACCTCTCCAGCCAGCTTTTGACTTTGCCTCTCTGTTAATGGTCTGTTCGATGGCTTGGTCACAAGGAATTTTGGCGAAGCCACAGTGTTCCTGACGCTGGACAGAGAACTGCCCAGACAGGAGATGCACGTTGGTTGTAGGGTGAGTGGCTGGTAACGCAGTCATTTCCTTGTAGTAGATTGAGAGATATCGGGCGTAGTTCACTTTGTCCATAGCAAACATCCATGGCAGCATGCCCAGAACACAGGCCAGATGAAGCGTCCAGTTTCCTTCTCTTGACGCCCGTATGAACAAAAGCATCAGCTGCACCATTTCCAGGTAAGATACCCAGAAGGCATATGTAGGGTGATCCTGGCACTGCTGGGCACTGAAGGCCTTGAAATCATTCAGTAGCTTTGTGCATTCCTGAGATTGAACAGCGTCAGCAAAAAGGTTCCCAGGCCACTGCTCAGCTAGCATGTTTAAAGTCCCCCTGAAAGAAGCATGAAACAATAATACATTTACACATCTAATGTAATAATAGTTCTTGCAATGCAAGCAGACAGAAATAAATACATGTTTCACATTTAAAATACAAGAACAAATATTTTTTTATCCATCAAATTGTTTATCTGAGTTATAAGGAACAGAGGGTTAGTTTTAACATGGATCAAACACACTAAACATAGCATAGTTTTCCTCAGCAAGACAATCTTTATAAGCAATGCAATACGTTTCACGAGTTCTATGGTGCTGGTGCCTTATCAATCAATCCAGCAGCATTGACATTTATTACCACAGTGTGACTCAAGATGTGTAAATTTCAATGGAAGATAAATAATGTCACGATGAGTTTTTTGGTTTTGTTTTGTAAAAATGTCTGATTATTTTACTTACATGAATGCAGTACGGGAATCTTGTTGCTGATGTTGAAGAAAAGCCTCCAGTTGCAGACAGGCAAGGGCTTCAGACAACTGCTTATGGGCCCGCAAGGATCTGTTGTACTGTCTCCCAGAGAGTATGCCTTTCATTGATCCAGAAGCAACAACTCCACATTCCGAAAGAATTTCTTCTAAACCAGAATGTTGGAATCGCTTTCCTGCAACACACATTATTTCGATCAAAATCTTAAAAATTGGACCTCAATGGACATTGTAAAATAGGATTCTAGTTTATTTGCACTTTTAAATTGAAAAAAAAACTTTTCTTAAGTGTAAATTTGGACAACTAGTCATTTTATCTTATATTGGAATTTCTTAACCTTTTTATATGGCTGTGTTTATGGGGAGTAAAGAGAACATGTTACTATGCAGTTATAATAGATCATGTATTAGTTATATTAGATATATAAAATATTAAAACATAAACTCTATTCCACGGATTTTTAGAAGAAGACTTACCAATGGCACCAAGAAATGTCATCAAAGTGTGGAATTCCCCCATCCTAACCACAAGGCGCTTGGTGATGTCATCATTCCCCCAACGAACTTGTTGCAGTTTGGCGTAGATGGCTTGATCGGCCACAATCACTATTTCCTGTAGGTGTAACTTGTCTGCGATGTCACAGCTGCGTTTGATGATTTCATGCATTGTTGATGTTTCCGTTGCACTGGCATCAATCACAGGGAGGTAAGTGATCGTGCTCACTGCTGGGACATGTTGCTGAAGAATAGAGTGATAACCAGCCCAGGTCAGCTGCACAGACTTGCCTTCGATGAGGTTAGATTTGAGCAGAAGGAAAGCATCTTCGTCGACTTTGCTCTTCTGGAGTTCTCTCATATCAACATCTGAACCTGTGTCTGGAATGTCTGGGTCAATTCGCCTGTGTTTTGCCTTTGGAACGCAGACAACGTTAGGTTCTAAATCAAGTGTTCGTCGTCGCTTTCTTCGGACAGATGGGGGAACAATGATGTCTGTTTCATTTTGTTGTGTTGGAGTCTGAATGGCAATACCATTCACACAGTGAGTGGTGTTGGAACCACTTGGGGTTTCTTCCAAAAAGTCAATGTTGTCCCAAACAAGAGTGGTGAAAGATTCTTTGCGAAGTGTTGTAGGTACTGGCTGGAGTAGCTGAAATTCTGCCATGTCTGTCTCAAGTCGTTGCACTGTTGAATAGGAAGCGGAGTGACCCAGTCCATTTAAAATGTCTGTCAGTCTTTTTGAACCAGTGATGTGCTTCACAGCTACCCCTAACATCAGATGTTTAGGTGGTGTCTTCGATGGGTTGGACAAAAATAGGATATCTTGGGCAATGGAGAGAAGACGCCTTCTGACCCCTGATTCAACTGAAACTTGATTTATTTGAGGTTCCCCAGAAAATCCACAAACCCAGGCAAGCATGTTGAACAACACAGCAGGAACAAGTTTTTGGATGGTTTCTTCAGTCATTTCTTCTGCTGGAGGAGGCCATGTTGATGGTTGAAAGGTAGGTGCTTCTTTGACAGCATTTCTCACAATAAGAGAAGCCATAAACAGGTTTCTTAAATCAAAAGAATATTCCATTGTTCTAGGCACTTCTGTTGTCTCATCCTCATCACTATACCCCCCTGAGTCATCGTCGCTGTCACTGCTGTTGATAATGCTTGCAGGGTCAATCACCATGCTTGCATTTAAGCTTCTGCATGAAGGGAAAAAGGCAACTTGAGGAGCAGATGGATTTTGCTGGTGTGCAAACTGAATATCTGGAAAAGCTGCCTTGAGTCTTGCTTTCATGTATCCAGTCTTGTAGGTAGAATTGAATGTTCCATTTTCCATCTGAGCTGCTATTTTCTGGAACCTAAGCTTCAAGTACCTCACAGTCATGACCTCACCTCCACATTTCAATCGTGGTTCAACTACTTCCTTGCACAAGTGTGTAAAAGATGCCTGGAAACATCTGGATTCTGTATCAGAAGACGCCGCAGAAGACACAGAAGAACCAGATTTGTGTCGGCAGCGCTCAGCGGATGCCAGAAAGTTTCTGTAGCATGACTTGTGATACCTGCACACACACACACACACAAACATCTATTCACCATTTGCAGCTTAGTAACTTTATACACATTGGCTGTGGCTGCATGCCACATGCACAATGTATGTTTGTAAGCATGGGAAGGTCTGTGACATCTGTAAAACCTCCTCTCCATACTTAATCTCTTGAGTTTTATACAACTATATCTTTGATCTGATTCCTGTCTTTATTTGCATTAAACAAATTATTTATTTGTTGATTCATTTATTTTACCTTCTGGCACACACCACACATATGAAACCAATGCAAAATTGTGGAATTCTTACTTAGCTTCAACAGCAAGCAGGTCTGTTTTGTACTGCAGATCTCGTAGAATATCTTCACGACCGAGCTTTTCTGCAGCTTGAAGGAAGATACTACCATCATTTCCACCCTTAAACAGAAAATAAATCAACACTGTTAGAAATGAAACTTCAAACCATACACACTGTAACAAAAGGGCTACTTAGCTTTATATCCTCAAAAGATCTTCCGTAGGAATATGTGGCAATAATAGGCTATCAGCCTTTAGCCCTCATATTATGGGAGTTGATGAGGTCTGGAACGGGTCATTAATCCCAGATTAATACATCCATATAATAAAAAACACAATCAATGTTTAAAACTGTTACCCCCACTTCCCAGTTGGGATTACTATGAAGTCAGGTCACTACACATTCACTAGAGAGGTAAAGTTTTGGTTGTTGCTGCTGCTGGTTTAAGAAATGAAAACCAGACTATTGAACGAGAAAAAAACACACATTTGGATAGCACCAACACATTATTCTTTTAATCCATTTAAACTGAGTACAACATATATATAATGCACACATATATATATATATACGTACCTGCACAAGTTTTTCTTGTACACGTGAGCAGATTGCTGACTTCGTCCACTTCAGCTTTCGACAAATCAAGCAAACGTTTGGCAGCAGGTTAGACGACTTGGCCTGTGGCTGTAGTGGCTGTGGATCACGTTTTCTTAAAGTCTTTTTGATTGGGGATGGTTTCCTGCCTTTCGACTTCCTTACTTCAGCTCGGGAAATGCGAACGCTGTGCGTAAACGAATTGTAGCAAGCTAGGTGGAAATATCGGGAACTGCAAAAGCTGAGGCCTATGTCAGTTGCACTCTGTGTCTCTTTCAAAACTTTTTCCGCCACTTGACGTTCTAATCCGTCAAGATCAATCCATTTTACACTGCAACTCACAATTTTTTCCCATCTTACCTCCGTCAAAGACATTAATTCGTCGTTTTCGGCATTGTCTACACAATGTACACAACATATACAGGGCGACGCCATGTTGCTGCAAGACAAGCTAATTATGGTTTCAGAGCATAGAGAGATGGAGATGGGAGATAACTCGCCACGAAATCGAAGTCCGAAAAATATTAATTTTAGATCGACTGCCTTTTACAAACGATCAAGTATTTTTGCGTCAACTACACTGCGATGTTTTTATATTAAAATTAAGAATTTTGTCCACTACTTTTTTTTTGGCCACCCTGACATGGACCACGAGGTGAAACGATAGGCCCGTGGTGCCTCTGGACTAATACGAAGACTCAGTGACTTGTATGCTGATTGAGCAGGCTGCGTGGATAAACGAATCTGAGTTACACACGCCTATCAGGAATTCAAGCATCGGGGCTGAATCAGATACTGATTAAAAAAACACCAACATCAAACGGAGTGTAACACCACCCCGGCAAAACTATCGTTCAGAGAATTCTGATTGGGGACGCGAAAACTAGAGGCCAATATTCATCAATATTGAAAGCTTATTTACTGATGAGCTCGTGAAAATCTTCTTTTTTTTATGTGACAATTTCCTCCCCTCCCCTCACACTTCTTACTCTGACCAAAGTTATCCACCCTTGCGTCATACTAAGAACATTGTTCTAAACTCGGACGCTGTGCGAATTGAATCCACTTTTGTCGTAAATGGGCGTAAAAACGACCTTCCAGACGTGGAATTAGCGCGCAGTTTCTTTTCTGAAAATAAATCATCCAAATTGGCTGACTCTGATTGTCTATTTTAGCCCATCCTGTTTTCGGTTAATTGACTCCCACGATTTAAGTTTCTATTATATAAAAGTTCACTAAATTCGCTTACATATGATTTCCCGCATCCTGTTGTAGATTTTTAAAAATATATGTCTTCTTTGGTTTACAAATCTACAAAAGATCTCCAAAACTGTTCCACAAATCCAACTTTTAAAAAACAACAACTTTTTCCCATCTTGGTACTAATATAGCTTATCACAAAATGCATTTACAAATTTGCTGTTTACTGTTTTTACGTTTTAACATAATTTTTTAAATCAAGGATTCCTACTCTCTCCAACACTTTTCAAACTCTTCCTGGAGTGCATTGTGACAGATGCCCTAGCAGATCATGAAGACACAGTCAGCCTAGGAGGTAGAGCAATCTTCAACCTCCATTTTGTGGATGACATTGATGGATTAGCTGGAGAGGAACAAGAACTTGAATAGTTGGTACAGAAGCTTAACACCACCCCCAGAGCCTTTGGAATGGTAATAACTGCAGAGAAGACCAAAATTATGACCAACAACACCAACGGCACCAACGCGGACATCAAAGTTCAAAGTCAATTCCTCAACACGCGCACCGCTTCAAGTATTATTTTAGGAGCAATTGTATCAGACAATAGGTCCCGACAGGTAGTCCTTTCCAGGATAGCGCAAACAAGTGCTGCCCTGACAAGGATAGAGCCCATTTGGAAAGACAGGACCATCAATCAGTCTATACTCAAAGGTACGGTTGCTGCGCTCCTTGGTCAACTCCATCTTCCTATACTCTTGCGAAAAATGGACCCTCACAGCAGACCTACAACGAAGAATACAAAGCATGGAGATGAAGTGATACAGAGGACTTCTGGGCATTTCCTATAACCAACACATCAACAACGACACAGTCCGACAGACCATCATACAAGCCATTGGACAACACGATGACATGCTCACAGTGGTGAAGAAATTGAAACTCCGATGGTATGGCCACGTCACCAGATCATCAGACCTTGTAAAGACCCTCCTGCACGGTGTAAGGAGGCAGAAGAAGAGGGAGACCGAAAAAGAGGGAGGACTGGTTGGACACTGAGCGAAGCCTTGAGGGTTGCTGAGGACAGAAAGATGGAGTACGCTCGTTAAACGATCATCTGTGGTGCCCCAACGACTGTCGAGTTACGGGATAGGATACGATATGAAAGGATTTATCACCTCTAAAAAAAATAAACGTGCGGACCAGGACCTTACCTTTAGCGAAGCCACACAGCGTAGCTGAGATTAGCCAAGGTTTACGTTCACCTTTCCACTTGTGAGAGGCAGTCGCCACTATCAGCTACGCTGGATGCATACCACTGCAATGATACCTGTTTGTCGCAACGACAACAATAACAACAACAACAACACACACAAACACACGCACACATTCTTGTGCGCGGTGACAAACGAGGTAATTTTAGAATGTACGAATCGGATAGCACATTTTTGACGGAAAGAACGCATTTTTGAAGAGAAAAGGGTTAGGGTAAGGGCTAGTTGCAGCGCTGCAACTAACCCTTACTCTACCCCTTTTCAAGAAAGTTGACCTGGTTCGTCTCCTATAGGGGACGAAATAGGTCGAAATTTCTTCCAAATTTCTTCGGACTGCGTTCTCTCCGTCCCGGATAGTGCACTCCTCTGTACTTAAAACACTCTCATGCACTACAACTGCACTCCCATGCACTAAAAAAAACCAGCCCATTCTCGAATGTTGTCCTCCCACGTCTTTTTCTGTCTCCCTCTTCTTCTGTCTCCTTGCACTGTGCCTTGCAGGATGGTCTTTGCAATGCCTGAGGCTCTGGTGACGTGGCCATACCATCGGAGTTTCCGTTTCTTCACCACTCACGCATGTCATCGCAGAGCAATCATGAAATGTCGATGTTTGTATCCTTAATCTCGTGCCTTTGGGCTGTCCCTGTATTTAAGCACTGTGATTTGCAATCGTGAATCGGCAATTTAATATGGGGGGCGCGGGGGGAGGGGGGGGAGGTCGGATTTAATAAGCTTTTCGAGCGTTTGGATTTGTTTCAGCTTTAGTTGTTAAATACTTCTATGCAATCATAAAATATGGGGTTTCTTCCTTTAAATCTCCTGCATATGGGCTGCGAGCGTATTTAAATCGCCCTAAACCTCGATTGATATTGCTAGTTCAATGTCAAACTTCATTGTTTAACAGCCTTTCAACTGAAATCCTGTGCTGCAACTGTTTGTAAAATATTGCATGCTACACAATCCAAAAATTATCTTCTTTCATTTGCGAACGGCAGTTTAATTTTGAAGTCTCGCTGCCTCGTGGCGCAGTGGGTAAGTCGCTGGTTTCCCATACCGAAGGTCGCGGGTTCGATTCCCGCAAGGGACGAACTCATGTGACTTAGGTACGAGACTATTGAAGTAAGCGAAACTTTTTCCCCGGGTATTCTGGGTTTTTCCCTCCCTTCAATAATGGTACTAGATGCAGTCAATGTAAAATTTCAAAAATTAAAAATTGGATTTCCTCTCCCTCTTCTGATAACGATCTCTTTGCCTTTACCTCACATGTTTGAATGATAGATGTGTTTGTTGTGTGTGTAAGAATGGGTGAAAGTATGTGAGCGTGTATATTGGTAAAAATCGCTGCTCTTCGAGCCTGATTGTTGTTTTGGGGAAAACCGCGTTTATAGCATTCGGTATTATTATTAGTATTAATAGTAGTATTTCCTACCCAACACATCACCAACGACGAAGTCCGACAGACCATCAC
This sequence comes from Oncomelania hupensis, assembly GCA_036898135.1. NCBI lineage: Eukaryota > Metazoa > Mollusca > Gastropoda > Littorinimorpha > Pomatiopsidae > Oncomelania > Oncomelania hupensis. The sequence goes on from JBAHVR010000135.1 coordinate 7,794, forward strand.
ACAAGCCATTGGACAACACAATGACCTGCTAACAGTGGTGAAGAAACGGAAACTCCGATGGTATGGCCACGTCACCAGATCATCAGGCCTTGCAAAGAATATTCTGCAAGGCACAGTGCAAGGAGGTAGAAGAAGAGGGAGACCGAAAAAGAGGTGGGAGGACAACATTCGAGAATGGACTGGTTTGTCACTGAGCGAAGCCATCAGGGCTGCTGAGGACAGAGAAAGATGGAGTATGCTGGTTAAACGATCATCTGTGGTGCCCCTACGACCTTCGGGTTACGGGACAGGATAGGATAGGATAGTAGTATTATTAGTAGTATATGTTTGAGAGGTATCATTCAGTGTATGTTGTGCAACTATATATGTAAAATATTCCTATCCTATCCTATCCCGTAACTCAAAGGTCGTTGGGGCACCACAGATGATCGTTTAACTAGCGTACTCCATCTTTCTCTGTTCTCAGCAACCCCCATGGCTTCGTTCAGTGTCAAACCAGTCCATTCTCGAATGTTGTCCTCTCACCTCCTTTTCTGTCTCCATCTTCTTCTGCCTCCTTGCACCGTGCCTTGCAAGATGGTATTTGCAAGGCCTGATGCTCTGGTGACGTGGCCATACCATCGGAGTTACCGTTTCTTCACCACTGTGAGCATGTCATCGTGTTGTCCAATGGCTTGTGTGATGGTCTGTCGGACTTCGTTGTTGGTGATGTGCAATTATTGCTGTTTAACAACAGTTTAGTATCAGTTTTCTTCGTTCTTCTTTGCGCTTGGCGGCCGTGCCAGCAGTGTAATTTCTAACATTCTTGTTTAATAGACCTTTAAGTGGAGATGCATGCATGTGCTTCAATTATATAGCAATTTCGCTGTGCAATCATGAAATATTGATTTTATTCGTTCTTTTTATGTATTTTGGGAGGAGAAGGGAAACGGGAGGGGGGACTGTGGCCAGATTAAATCACCTTAAGGGCCGCCGAGGAGCTTGGATAATTGGAAATAAATCTGTCAATTCTTGTTATACGAGGATGACATTCTCTGGAGATATCGATTGAAAGGAGGGGGGCGGGCGGGTATAGAGGTTATTGTAGGGCGGGGTGAAGTAATAGACTGAAAAGGGAAAGAAAGGCATGGGAATTTGTTTTATTTATTTATTTATTTAATCCCTTTATTGAATTTATTTATCTTGTTTAGAACTTTTCCAGCTTAAGAGCAGCTCAAGGCGCTGGTCGTAACAAGATTCTGCCTCAAAGCGTCCGAGGTGCCCAACTTACTGTATCCCGAGAACGGTCATACTCCCCCGCACCACTAAGTCACTTGGATCGACCTGAAGTAGTAGTAGTAGTAGTAGTAGTAGTAGTAGTAGTAGTAGTAGTAGTAGTAGTAGTAGTAGTAGTAGTAGTAGTAGTAGTAGTAGTAGAAAAGAAGAGGATGCGTTTTTTTTTTTTAAATTCGTCGTTATATTCTTCTCGCAACTATAACAAGTTGTTATGTTCGAGAAAATGTCTTTGAACTCTTTCTTGCCCGTATCATGTAAGACCTATGTGTGTTGGTTTGAGAGGGAGAGAATGGGGGAGAGAATGGGAGAGAGAGAGAGAGAGAGAGAGAGAGAGAGAGAGAGAGAGAGAGAGAGAGAGAGAGCTATTTCTATTGGCATAAAGATTCTCATAGAATATACAAACAGACGACGTGATTTCCTATTGTTCGATGTTGGTAGAATTTGCGAAGTCTTTGATGTTGGTAGAATGGGTTTTTATCTGGTACCAATCCAGTCCAATAAAATCCATTGTCAACTTGTATGGCGCACAGTTAGCTCTATGTCGCAGAGAGCTCAGGGCGCAAGGGGAAATTGTGGCAGTTAATGTCGTGGAAAGGAGTGTATTTTGTTGTTTTGTTAGCTTCCTGCGAAAAGACTGCACATCTGCTGTAACGTTGAAAATGTAATATCCTGGTATTTATTCCAAAGTGGATGTGCTACATTTCAGAATGATCTGGCTCACCCCAGGATAGCTTCTATCCTTGTATTTTCTCTCTTACCAGGCACTACAAGCCGTGACGTTGACGAGCCTTATGCAAATGAAGTCTGCAAGATTTCCCTTCTTCAAACTGATTACTTCTACCGCCGGCAGTAGCCGTGCGAAATGCCGTTCCGGATAAGTCTGTACTCCGGAGAAGATCGTCGTCACTGTACGCCTGCCTCTCGCTTTCTTCCTCTCTTTGTTGGCTTTGTCTGTATGTTTGTTGGCTTTGTCTGTTTGTCTGCCTCTTTGTTGGCTCTGTCTGTCTGTCTCTTTGTTGGCTTTGTCTGTCTATGTCTCTTTGTTGGCTTTGTCTGTCTGCCTGCCTCTTTGTTAGCTTTGTCTGTCTGTCTCTTTGTTGGCTTTGTCTGTCTGTCTGTCTGCCACTTTGTTGGCTTTGTCTGTCTGTCTGTCAATCTGCCTATTTGTTGGCTTTGTTTGTCTATCTCTTTGTTGGCTTTGTCTGTCTGCCTGTCTGCCTCTTTGTTGGCTTTGTATGTCTGTCTGTCTGCCTCTTTGTTGGCTTTTTCTGTCTGTCTGTCTTCCTCTTTGTTGGCTTTGTCTGTGTGTCTTTCTGCCTCTTTGTTGGCTTTGTCTGTCTTTTTGTTTGGTGGCTTTGTCTGTCTGTCTGCCTCTTTGTTGACTTTGTCTGTCTGTCTGTTTGTTGGCTTTGTCTGTCTGTATGCCTGTCTGTCTGTTGGCTTGGTCTGTCTGTCTGTCTGTTTGTTGGCTTTGTCTGTCTGTCTGTTTGTTGGCTTTGTCTGTCTGTTTATTGCCTTTGTCTGGCTGGCTGGCTTTGGCTGTCAGTCTGTCTGCCTCTTTGCTGGCCTTGTCTGTCTGTCTGTTTGGTGGCTTTGTCTGTCTGTCTGTCTCTTTGTTGGCTTTGTCTGTCTGTCTATCTCTTTGTTGGCTTTTAACTCCCGAAGAAGCATTTCAGCAAAACACAAGTATTGAGAATAGTTTTTAGTCTGCTTCGATGTATTCCTGTTCTTCTTTTACCTCCTGTTTGTCTGTCTGTCTCTGCCTGTCTTCTGCCTGCCTGTCTGTCTGTCTGTCTGTCTGTCTCTCTGTATGTGTTGCTGGATAGGGACATTGCTCTTACTGTCCCTGATTGTGAATTCTATGCACTTTACACCTAGTACCCTCCCTCATCATCCGATTTTTGGAAGTTTCGGAATTCGGAGTAGGCGGCAACGAACAGACTTACTCGGCATGATTATACCGTGTCGTGCACGATACTTCTGAGGGTGTAGGAGATGGGATAGTGAAGGGGAGGGGAGGCAATGAGGGGGGGGGTGAGGAGTATTATTTTATGCAAATAAGTGTTCATCGTTTCCGTTATGACACTCTGTGAGTTTGGCACGCGGAAATAATTCTTATACAGCATGCACTTCGGCCAGTCGCAGAAACGAGAAAGAAGGCGGGAGGGAGGGAGAGAGATAAGATAAGATAAGATAAGATAAGATAAGATAAGATAAGATAAGATAAGATAAGATAAGATAAGATAAGAATTTTATTTTGCAAGGGTAAAAGAGTAAGCGCTGGTTGCGCTTTTTTACATCTTGCCCTTGGGGCTTGTAACAAGAACTATTAAATACAACAAATGAATGTTATAACATTAACATCATGGAACAATAACAAATAAACAATATCATCATGGGATAAATATTTTTAAAACATTTGTTTGAAAACATTAAATCATATTATTTTTGGTAATTTTAACAACAAATAACGTTTGTTTAATTTTTAATGTGTTTTAAGAGACGTGTTCTAAATGATGTAATTTTATATTCTGGAGTGCGAAGATCGTCAGGAAAGTTATTCCACAAAATTGAACCAGAATAGGCTAGACTAGTTTTGAAAAGTTCAATTCTTGGAAGTGGAGCATTTAATTTTGTGGACGATCTGTTTTTTTGGGAAAAAATAGAACAAAGATAGGAAGGTGCATTGCAAGGAAGGATCTTGTGCATGAAAACTCCTTTATTATATTTTAGTCTGTTGGCAAGAGGTAGAATATTAATCCGTTTATAGTCATCTGGAGATATTTTTTGTTTAAGAATAATTTGTTTAATTGCACGTTTGTGAACTCTAATTAAAGGCTTCATTGCATTGCCACTAGCAGAATCCCAAATAGTAGAGGAATAATAATAATAATAATAATAATAATAATAATAATAATAATAATAATAATAATAATAATAATAAGAGAGAGAGAGAGAGAAAGAGAGAGAGAAAGAGAGAGAGAGAGAGAGAGAGAGAGAGAGAGAGAGAAAGAGAGAGAGAGAGAGAGAGATGAACGAATTATTGGCGGTTTCTACTTTCATTCTCTGTCTCTCAGAAAGAAGTGTGTCGGACAAAGGTGCTAATCCTTCAGCACGTCGAATATACCCATTTTTTTTCGTAATTTCAAACACCAGCTAAAATTATGTTTGTTTGGTGTTGTTTTTTTCTTAATTAAAAACGGCGAATGCTGTTCTGGAATACTGTTTCCACAAACCTTGCCCAGCTTGATGTATCAAACGGAATTATTACACTTACAGGAGAGAAAAAAAAATTAAATAACCTGTCACAATAATAATAATAATAATAATAATAATAATAATAATAATAATAATAATAATAATAATAATAATAATAATAATAATAATAGCAATAACAACAACAACAACAATAATAATAATAATAATAATAATAATAATAATAATAATAATAATAATAATAATAACAATATTATGGGTATTTAAATAAATTAGTTTTAAGCACAAAGCGCAAGAAGGTCTTAAAGGACTACTTCCACACCTGACTTTTATTTTTGCAATCAGTAAAGATGCTGGAGAATATATCGTAAAGACGTGACGTATCGAAAGAAAAAAAAAGTAATAAAGATGCTGGAGAAGAAATGCCAAATTTGACGGTTCAAATCCGTTTTGTTACCGATTTATTGAACTCCAGAATCGGCATTTTTACCTGGGCTTTCAAAAGCAATTAGCAAAGGATGTGACGTCACAAGGTTACAGACACGGAGGGGCACGTGACAAGGCACTCGTCCTTTTACAAAAATGGAAGAAGAACTGTTTGCATTTGTAGGCGGTGTTTCCAGTAGTCGTAGCAGTTATGAAAATGAAGCTATTTCTGCGTCTAAAGCAACGATACATCCTTATCAGAAATGAACTGTAAGCTTCGGAAACAGATTATTGCGATGACGAAGAAAAGCGAGATCTTGAAGAGGATGACCGAGTGGGAAATTCGAACTGGTGAGCGAATGCATAGGCTGGTACGAAATTGCATAATCCTCTCGGGAACCTTAAAAAAATTTTTGTAATAGGGTAGGTAAACCCTTAGGACATGATCAAGACGACCTATGGGCCTTGCCTTTTCTGGACAAAAAGGCGAAGGACAAATCCGTCGGTCCCAGACGAGAATCGTCTTGGAATGGGTCTCAAAGAACGAAACCGGTTAATCAGACGCTTTTTAGATTTGTGAACTAACTGCCCGTCTAAGCAGCAAATGTCCGAGCCGCCGAGTTTCCGACTACTTCCTTTGATGAAGGTCCGAAAATCGAACGTCGCGAACGTCGCTTTTGGGGGACATTTTTTGGCGACTCCTATATCTTCTTTCTTGTTGAATCTTTGCACAAGAAGCCTGTACTATACAGCATTGGGCCATGTACGAGTAAGAGGGCTTATTTTTGGTTTCATCCCAACTGCGCTGACGATTCAGTGCAGACCTAGGAAATCTATAATTACTTTTCTGTGCATCAAAATTAATGTGTACGTCATCAGTTGCGTCATAGTTAAATTGTTTTTAAAGGTCGACTACCAACAAAAATATTAGCAACGCTCTGTTTCTGAATCTTCACTTGGAGCCTACTATTGGATTTTTGACAGTATTTCCGATAAACATTGTATCAATCAGGCGGAAGTACGTTAGTTATACAGTTCACAGGATCACTTCCGTAACCTCTATCTCCTCTCCCCCCCCCCTTCCCCTGTTTTGAAAATATCCAGGTGTGTATTAAAAAAAAAAACCTCTGTAGAAGAAATTAAGATTATTTGAGCCGCCAAACTGTTGCATGTGTTCATATTTTCAGCACCTCTACACGTGAATAAAATATCGTTTGTGTGGAAGTAGACCTTTAAACGGAATTGAGAGAGAAATCCAAAAACGGTATAATTGTTAAATCGTCAGAACTAGTAGGAAAAATACAATAACAAGAAAATATAAATGAACCTGTTTAACACAATGACCGCCTCCATCGTCATCAAGCTTCTTCTGCCACCTGCCAAGGGCAGATGGGAACATTTAATTTTGTTGCTAGGCGACGGTGGGTGTTTAGTGTCTGTTTAATATCGTTGCCAGGCAATGAGGAGTGTGTCGTTGTCCACTGAGAGGCAGACCAGTTTGTGTCACATAAGTCAATCTCCACAATAGGGAAGTGAGAAGAACAGGAAGATGAAAAAAAAAAGCGAAGGAAGAAGAAACTTATTAAAAGATAAAAGGTCAGTTAGATGAAAATTAAGAGGAGTGGGCGTGGGGGGAGAGTGAGCGTGAATGGCAGGAAAGAGGAGGGGAAGGAGGAGGGGGACAAATTATTAAACGATCAGATGATGAAAATGCTAGTAGTTGTAGAATTTAAAAAAAAAACACCACACGAGGTAGTATTGTTTAGAAATCGTTTTGAATTTATATTTATCTACTGTACCATAATAGAAAGAAGCCAGACTTACGACATGTTTCGCCCGATGCGGACTTTTCCGTTGCCGGAAGGAGAATCCTGATTCTTGACAGTGTATGTCCTATTATATATTGATCGTTCTATTTTAAAAAAAAAAATCATTATAACCGAGTTTGCAGCGCTAAAAAAAAAAGCACACCCACACACACGAGCGCACGCACGCAGGCACACACACGCTCGCACACACACACGCACACACACAGTCACCACTTTTTTCTTGCATCTTTATCTCTTTTCGTTTCCTTTTAACCTTAAAAAAAAATGTTTTATCTCCTTTTGAGATAAGAAGGAAATGTGTGAGTAAGTGAGGGTGTGTGTATGTGTGTGTGTGTGTGTGTGTGTACCTGTGAAACGTCACGAATGAGGAACGGAATTTGACGTACTTAGTATAAAATGGGGTAATTTGCTCCTTCCCCGTTTGTCTGCCGTTCCTCATTTGTTCTAAGTACACGGGAGTGCTCTTTTAGTGCATCGGAGTGCAGTTGTAGTGCATGGGAGTGCTTTTTAAGTACATGTGCACTACAGTTGTAGTGCACGGAAGTGCTCTTTTAGTGCATGGGAGTGCAGTTGTAGTACATGGGAGAGCAGTTGTAGTGCATGGGAGTGTTTTTAGTGCAAGGGAGTGCTCTATCCGGGACGGAGAACTTCCAGCCCATTTCCGAACAAATTTTGAAAAATGTCGACCTACTTCCTCTGCTATAGAGCACGAAGTAGGTCAAGTTTTGTTCCAGACGGGTAGGTTAAGAGCACCCTTTTCCCAAAAAGTTTGACCTAATTCGTGCCCTCTAAGAGACGATCTAGTAGGGTAGGTTAAGGCACCCGTTTAAGAAAAGGGTTAGGGTCAGCGCTGCAACTAGCCCTGACCCTAACCCTTTCCTTGAAGAGGTGCCTTAACCTACCCGTCGAGGAAAATTCCTTACCCTACCCGTGTTGCCAAAACTTGACCTAGTTCGCCTCCTAAGGAGCACGAAGTAGGTCAAATTGTGACAAGACGGGTAGGGATAAGGCAGCGATGTAAGTAGCCCTTATCCTACCCGTTTTGTGTGGTACCCGGTTACATTTACCCCATTTGATACCTCGTACACGTATGTGTGTGTGTGTGTTTAAAAGAGAGATAGAGAGAGAGCGAAATAGAGAGAGAGAGAGGGCTGGAATAATGTTTACGATGAGTGTGATGTGGATGAACGCGGACTAGTGTGTCTTAGTAATATAAAATATGAATTTAAAACGAGACTCTGCGCCTGCTGTAATTCCTTGGGAGGTAGGAGGAAGGAGCAATTAAGATGTGTTTATTGTATTGTATTGTATTGTATAATATTATTATATCGGTCTTTGATATTACGTATTACGGATTAATACTTGGCTGCCTGTTTGTCGCTGTTCCTGTGTTTAGCCTATCTTTCGTGCTCGCCCATATTGTCTTTGCGGTAATTCTGTGATATTTCGTTTCATTGAACAAACGTTGGCTGAATTTTTATTTTTATTTATTTATTTTATTTATTTATTTTTATTTTTTTTGCGGACTTTGCACTTTTTTTTTCTCTCCATAGAATATGAATGTAGGTATCAGTGCCATGACGTAGTTTGAAGCTTCTGTTAACACATTAAAAAAAGAAAATATGATTGGCCATCTTAAAAACTGTTTGAGTGTTTCATTATTGTGTGATTGCTCTGTACTACTATAAAAGGAAGGGAAAAAACCAACTACTGCAACCAATCCCCAAAAGCCGCTTTTGTTTAAAAAAAAATTGAATTGCGTTTTCCATTCAATGTACGTGAGTATACGCGCAAAACCCACATCCGCTTGCATACAGACAGACACCTACATACATACATACATACATACATACATACATACATTCATGCTTACACACGAGCGTGATGTGCGCGCGCCCACACACATGCACACACACACAAACGCGTACACAAACATTTCACCTCATCGTTGTCAGTCTTCTTCTTCTTCTTCTTCTTCTTCTTCTTCTTCTTCTTCTTCTTCTTCTTCTTCTTCTTCTTCTTCTTCTTCTCCTCCTCCTCTTTCTTCTTCCACACCTCGCCCTCCACCTTTTACTTCATCTCTTCCTCCTCCTCTTCATCTTCTTCCTCCTTCTTCTGTCATTCTAGGATAGCAGAATGGGGATTCCCAGGGAAGCAATTCTACCCTCACAGACGGAGGAAAATCCATAAGAGCTATGTTGATATATTATCACAAGCTCTTAAAGGGATGTAGATTGTGCTTGTGTATACGCTCTCTAGACTGCGAAAGATGCGGGGACGGGGTAGTGTTTGGTGGGTAAAGGGAGGGGGGAGGGGATGGCGGATCTTCTTAAAGATGACAACGCAAATCAAGTTATATTTATTTGGTTCAAAACAACAGTTTTATGTTTAGATTTTTGGTAATAACAGACCTGTGCACACTCAAAATGCTCATCAGTAGCACACAAACCAAATTTCAGTAGTTTTTAAAAATTTTCAGTAGCAAGCTGTAACGACAGTTCAAGTAAAAAAATCAGAATTTCGGAATTTTAATAGAATTTTAATAAGTTATCCGTATTCTGCTCATGAAAATCGGAGAAAATACGGAAAATCCGTAGATGTGCACAGGGCTGTAATAATGGTCAAACCTAGACATTTTTTGTGTGCGTATACTCAAAACAATATTTTTGTGCCTGTGTATTTTCAATAATAGAGGTCACCTTCACGGAGGAAATGTGGGCTTGCTTTCTCAGCGAAAGCGCAGCTGTTGTTGAGTAACGCTTGCCACTTAGGGCGAAGGAGAGTAAGATTTAGAGCTTGTGTATGGGTGTGTGTGTGTGTGTGTGTGTGTGTGTAGGAGTGTGTGTGTGTGTGTGTGGGGGGGGGGGTGCGTGTGTGTGTGTGCGTGGTGAACATTTTGATTTAGCTCTACCTAAATATATGTATCGAATGCGTGAAAATGCGCCTTGAATGACTATTTTT